>JAUMHB010082125.1:1891-12016 GCA_032359685.1 Pittosporum tobira | reverse complement strand
ACGTTGTAAGTTGTAATATTATTAATAAATGACAACCCAAGTCGGGGTGCGGATGCCCAGATTTGGGGGTGTCACATGATATAGAGATAAAATTAAAAAAAATTAAAATAATTGAAAATACTTTTACCGTTAATTATTGATATGAAATTTTAACTATTGAAATTTAACGAAAACTACTTATGCTCATCATACGATTAAAAAAAGTCCAATTACTTTTATATTTGAAGTAATAATATAACTTAATATTCAAAATTAATTGATCAATTTTGATTTTAATAATACTATTAAGAAATAATTTTTTGTATATACTAGAGAAAAATAGAGATAAATGTAATGTAGATGAGCCAAATGTATAAAAAACTTTGGTTCTAATTATTAGAACTAATTAGAACTTATTTTTAAAAATTAACTATTTTAAAATTAATTTTTTATTGATTTAATTTTTTTAATATATTAAGTATAACAATATTATTAACTTACTTAAAAATATTAGTCAATAAGTACTTTTTTTAGTTTAATTTTTTTAATTACAAATAATTTATAAATTATTATAAAATAAATTGCGTCAAACAAGATTATATTGTGCTTGTTTGATATTGATTATAATTTATTTTTAAAAATTAACTAAATTAAAATTATTTGTTTTTATTAATTAATTTTATTAATTAATTTTTTATAATTTACACTATTTTTTAAAAATTAATTAATTAATATTTTTTAAATTTATAATATATTTTAATTAATAAATAAATTATAAGTTATTCGGAAATAAATAAATCGTAAAGTCCGACTGTGACACATGGTACCACCGCAGCCGTCAGTCCTTTTTCAAACACAGACGTTATTAACGATGTCGTACTTGTTATTGGAGTTATACAGTGGTACTGCGGAACTGCCCCACCTCTTTCTGCGTGCACTTGTACACCGTCCACATCACAGCTTGGGCCTATGCCAACTGTCAAGTGGTAAGATTTAAAAAAATAAAATAAAATATTTGAGTATAAATAGCGATCGGATCTCTTTTCGGCTTGTGCACTGCCGCCTGATCTGCTACTCCTTCGCCTTCTTTCTGTCATCCGCGACCTCACAGGACAGTGTCCTCCTACTAAACTAAAGTATCTCTCCTTTATTTCCATTTCAAGATTTTCTTTTTTCTTCTTTTTGTTCCATTTTCACGATTCCTTACGTCCTCATTTCGATTTGGGTCTATCTCTCTAGTCTTCCTTGTCTCGCTCCTATGGAGTGTTTGGGAACATCTATTTTCTCTTGCAAATCATCTCTCAATCTAGCAGCTGACACTCCTGCTTTGAACTTGAGCTCAATTAGGCAATTGGGGTCTCCTTCCTTTTCCAGACAAAATAAGAAATGTAGTGAAAAGCCTCTTGCTCTGTCGATTGTTTTTAAAAGCTCAATTGAAGGCTCATCTTCAACTGTTGAAGATGACAAGGAGGGTGTTTTATTAGGTACAGAAAAAGATGTGATGTCTCAGTCCGATACTAGTATGGTTTCTTTCTTTATTATTCTCCATTACTAATTACTTAACTAATCAGTTCTTTATTATTCTGTGGTTGCAAATATTGATTAGCAGTATCGATATGTTATTCTTCCAATTGGTTTAAATGTGCTGCTGGTAATCAGAAGATCAATCTGACAATTATGATGTAACAAGTATGAACATGATGGCTGCGACATACTCCGCATTGTATATAATGTCAAAGTTTTGTCTTATCGTGATATTTTTTTAGCACCCTTGGAAATGTCTTTCATGTTATATTGTGCTACATAGCTAATTTGTAGCAATTTTTCCCCACTGTTCCATTGGTATTGAAGTGGAATAGCTTGTGCGTCATTGTTTTTTTCTCCTTGATCAATTGATCACATACAATTTTGAATCATCGGCAATGATTGATGGGGCCAAATGGTAGCTAGACCTGGGGGTGGGGGGACGAGATCATGAATTCAGAAGAACCAAATACTCATGACGATTATTACATAACTGAATGCAGGCAAGAGCAAAACCATAGCTTCTCATGATAATGTACCTAAAGATAACGAGCAAGTGGCAGAGGACATTGAAAGAGGAGGAAAACTGTCAATCAGTGTAACATACAGCATTATTTTTGCCACTTCTGAAGCAGCGCCATATTCTAAGACGGGAGGCTTAGGGGATGTTTGTGGTTCTTTGCCCATAGCACTAGCGGCTCGAGGTCATCATGTAATGGTGGTCTCTCCTAGATATCTGCATGGAGGTCCTTCAGACAAAAGATATACTAATGCTACTGATACTGGGTGCCGAACTAAGGTTTTTTGTTCCGGAGGTGTGCATGAGGTTGCTTTCTTTCACGAGTATAGGGCAGGTGTCGATTGGGTAAAATTTTGCGTGTTAAACATTCATCAATTTGTATGCATGTTTCAAATGATTATTATAATTACTCCATCTTATGTTCTCGCCACTACTAGATTTTAATATGGCATTTCGTATTTAAACTGGTAACGACTATGTGCCTATAGTCCATTAGGAGTTGATGGTCTTCTTGCTGAATCACCTAGATTGTGATTTCTTCTTCCTGATTTCAGGTATTTGTGGATCATCCTTCTTACCACCGTCCTGGAACTCCATATGGTGATATCTATGGTGCTTTTGGTGATAATCAGGTACTTTATACTTGGTCTGTTCTGAAAAGAATGATTGCCATGGAGGGAGTAGTTGCTAGTAAATGAAAATGTTTGAAGCAACATGTTATCCTTTCTATTGACAGTGACATATTTCCTTTTTCTATTTCTTGCACTATTTTGGATCAAGCAGTTTCGGTTCACTTTACTTTGTCACGCAGCGTGCGAAGCTCCCTTGGTGCTTCCACTGGGAGGGTTCACTTATGGGGGAAAATGTTTGTTCCTTGCCAATGACTGGCATGCAGGATTGGTGCCAGTGTATGTACTTTCTTTAATACCCTAACTTTTCCATTTTATTTTCTCCATATCTCCTACCTCACATGTTACAAGCTTTGGTTGAGAGAGAGGTTTATCTGTTTGTCACTCAGTGCTGACATAAGGGACCAAGTTCACATACATCATGAGCACAACTGACAATCTCTCTTTTTGCATTTGGTTTATCATTCCGTAAGGAAAAGGAATGGAATGATATATTAGATTGAATGAAATATTTTGTGGGAATAAAATGTATTTTTAGCACTAAAACTTTAGTTGAAAGTGAAAAGGATGTGGGAATGGGTTGTGAATGTTTATTCATCTCGAGAGGTGTGGGTTTCAACCTTCCATTCCCACTTTTAACTTAAATTTTAGTTCTAGTTAAACAATTCATTCCCGCACACACTCTTTTTCAATGTAAATTTCATTCCATGCCTATTCCAAAAGGAATGGGAAACCAAATGCAACAGAATTCGTGTTTCGCAATTTCTTATGTCTTGAAAGAAGATCTTTTTGGAATTGTTTCAAACTTTTACATTAAGTGAGTTATTCCAAAATTGAAAATACTTAGCATGTTATTATGTGTTTCAGGCTTTTAGCAGCAAAGTATCGCCCGGATGGAGTCTATAAGAATGCTCGATGTATTCTTGTCATACATAATCTTGCACATCAGGTAGATATCTTGTGCATAATTGATTCTGCATTCAGGTTTATGGCATCTCACGAATTAAAATCTTGAATAGTCCAATTGAAAAATAGGAGAGAAGTATCCGAAAAGTTACTACTACAGATAGATGTCTCTGTGTGAGTGCTATATCTTGCAGCTGTGAACACATATCTTGAGGTCACGTTCATAACTGTTTAAGGGCAATATAGAGTTTGGACAAAATTTTAAAGGTGACACCTTGTCTATCTGAAGCAGATGGATTTATAAATGATATTATAAGTGAAGTTCAAATATAAATGGAGTAAAGTCATTATCATGTGCAATTTGCATCACATAGTTCCCTAGATTTTCCTACGAGAATACTAAGGCTATGTTTGGAACTTCTGAACTGCTAAGGAAGTGAAAGGGAAAGGAAAATGAAATAAAACTAAATATTTAGTCAAGCTTCTTCTGACCTTCCTTGTACTAAATTTTAACATTACCACTCTTTTACATTTATTTTGTTTTCGTTTTCCCCCACATTTCAAGTTCCTAACATAGTGCCTAAAGCTATCCCTGCTAGGATTTTCTTGTCGATAAGGTATCAGTTTATTTATATATTCTCATAACATGCATGTCAAAGGGTGCTACTATTCAATGTGTTTTTTTAAAAAAAAGCTTTTGTTAGTAGTGTGCTACTATTCAATGTGTTTTTTTTTAAAAAAAAGCTCTTGTTAGTAGTCAATCATTAGATTTTAAATGTTTGTGCTTCTTGTCAGTTTGATAGTTAAGAAGTATAAGTCAAAAGTAGCACTTACTATTCTGTACATGAAGGGAGTGGAGCCTGCAGTAACTTACTGTAATTTGGGACTGCCACCTGAGTGGTATGGAGCACTGGGATGGGTGTTTCCCACATGGGCAAGGACTCACGCCCTTGATACGGGTGAAGCTGTCAATGTTTTAAAAGGTGCTATTGTGACCTCAGACCGGATACTAACAGTTAGCCAGGTAGTGCTGCAATTTCTATTACTTTTAGTAGGTTTCTCATTTGATGAAATACTCCATATGTTTCAAAGTATAATAACATTATTGACTTAAAAAAGTTGATTTTTAACATTCTTTAATTTAAAATTACATGAATTTATTTGATTATAGTTAATACAATTGTGAAAATCTTGTACTATTTGAAAAATACTATAAGTTGCAAAAACCAAGTTTTCCAAAATTCAAGTGGGTTCATCTTAATTTGAATTTGAAAATGTTCAAAATCAACATTCAAAAGCCAATGGTGCTCTCATATTTTGGAACAGAGGCAGTATATGGTTTCTGTTAGGATTATGTACAAATAAAATATCAGCAAACAAGCTGGTTATGAAACGGACCTATGTTCTGTTGTCCCTACCTGTAAATTACGGAGATAATAACATGAGTTACAAATGCAGCCAGGTTGTTGTGATAGATTTTTCACCCAATAGTGCCTATTTTGCAACATTTTTAGTGCTTTTACTGTGTTCATTTGTTTGTTTTCTGGGGCAGGGTTACTCTTTGGAAATAACGACAGTTGAAGGTGGATATGGTCTACATGAGCTCTTGGGTAGTAGGAAGATGGTTGTCAATGGTATGTCGTTGGCATTAAATATCTTGGAGCCTAATTTATTCATTGGAATTCTAGTCCGAGGGGACTAGAGAAACATAAAATAAGTATCATACTAGATACTGTGGAAGATTTATTTTTTCTTGTATTTCAGGTCTATGTTCAACTAATTAGTAAGAGTTTGAAAGTCTGTTAAAAAATCCCAGCTTTTATACCCAATAACAATATTCTAGTGTTGCAATAAATTCTAAGCGGGAAGTCCTGATTTGCAATAAATTCTAAGCGGGAAGTCCTGATTTGCAATAATAGTGTAAATTCTATTTCATTAGGTAAGTCTTCAATTTGTAGATTATGTTGGCACTCCTATTTTTGAAGGTATCTGATTTGCAACACTAACCATCTTTCTGATATCTGAAAGAAACTGCCATGCTAGCTGTGACTTTGATATATCTGGTGTTCAATTCATTCTAGGTAGGAAGTTCTTTCGGTGATTTCTTGGGTTGGGATTTTCATCAAGTGCTATCTACTGAAAACAATGTACCATTTTATTGAGTGCTATCTACTTAAAAATGATGTACCATTTGAGTAGTCCATTATTTACGCTAAGAAGTCCACCCGAGGCGATCGGAGTAAGGGCTGTGAGAAATGCTGTTTACCTAGGAATGGAAGTATATATTTTTTCAAAAGAGGATTCCCTAGAAGAAATTTGAGAAATAATGTTTACCTCACATCTAGTTATCTTTGTTGTTTCTGGAGTTGTCACGTGCTTATATCGAAGCCAAGTTCACATGTCTTTCAGTAAGACTTGTCTGCTTCTTATAGTGGCGATATAATTCTTTGATTTTTAACTTTTAAGGTATCGCAAATGGCATTGATGATACTGAATGGAACCCCTCGTCAGATGAGAATATTCCTTCACATTACTCCATTCATGACCTCTCTGGAAAGGTAAATCTCGTATTCCAAATGCTATCTCAAATTGATATTGCTAGAGTTAACTTCTAAAAATTGGAGAACATGAATTTCTGGATATTTTGTGTTACCTGTATGTTTGTTTATAATTCTCTAATATGAGGGTGAATAGTTTTTTTATTTACTGGCTTTTTAATTGTTTTGTTGGTGCTTCTCTTACCCAACTGTTTATATGATGCAGGTTCAGTGCAAGATGGCTTTGCAAATGGAACTGGGTCTCCCAATTAGACCAGATTGTCCATTGGTGAGAGTGATTACGTAACTGCCCAATGTGTATAGTTCGACGATATGATATTGACTTGAGCCTCTCTTCATATAGATTGGATTTATCGGGAGACTGGACTACCAGAAAGGTATTGATACAATTCTATCGGCAACTCCGGAGTTGTTGCAAGATGACGTTCAATTTGTAAGTTATCTTTATTTATATAACAAGAGGCCAGATCGTGTCCTTAGGAGTTTACGTCTATATTATAGTTTTAAGCTCTAACAAAATATTACTCCTTCAGATTTCGTGATTACTAAGATTTGTGATTCATTTTCCGCTTATCCCAACTATTTTTGGATGAAAGCAGAGGGCATACCCAGAACTGAAATTACACTGATCTGTTCTGTATAGATATATATTATGCATAATTTCTCAGTAAATATACGTCGACTTGTATTTTTGTGGTGGCAAATAAGCTGGGTATTAATTCTATTGGGAAGTTTTGTTACTTTTTTTCATAAGAACTGAGCCATCTGTTTCAGATAATGCTTGGATCTGGCGAGAAACAATATGAAGACTGGATGAGAGCTACTGAGTCACAATTTAGAGACAAATTTAGGGGATGGGTTGGATTCAATGTTCCTATGTCCCATCGTATAACCGCTGGGTAATTAAGATTTGGAATCTTATTTGTATTTGAATGGTTTTGTTGCAGCTTATGTATATTGATTTTCTGCAACATGCAGCTGTGACATACTGTTAATGCCCTCAAGATTTGAGCCATGTGGTTTAAATCAATTGTATGCAATGAGATATGGTACTGTACCAGTAGTTCACGCCACGGGAGGACTTAGAGTGAGTCTACCATTGTGAAAGTTGTTACTTTTGTAAATGCTCATGCTCTAAATTCCAGTTTCTTTTTGTCTTTTAGGACACCGTAGAGAATTTCAATCCCTATGCTCTAGAAGGTAGAGGTGAAGGAACTGGGTATGTATTTGTCACCAATTAGCTCTAAATTTAAGCATGATGGCTGTAGTGTGCTCAATAATATATTTACCATGAAATTAAGAACTCTAGAGATTTGTAATTTTTTTTATCCATTGACTGAATTTGTAGTCCTTTTGTCAATTCTATTACCATGAGGGTATCTGTGTTAAAGACAATAGCATCCGTCGTATCTCTAATTTAGTTGAATAATGTTTCAACAGGTGGGCGTTCTCTCCTCTCACTAGGGAAAGTATGATACCGGTAAGGTTCCTCTTATTCTTTATTTTCTCTGATTTTTTTTTTTTTTTTTGGGTAACATTTCAATCACATTATAGTACATACATGTTTATCCTTTTAGTAGGTAAGTTAATCGGCAAAAAACTTTTTTTAACCCCCTAAAGAAAAATCTCTAGCTCCACCCCTTGTTCTTTGCAGTTGGCAATTTTTAATTCATGATCATTATATGCAGGCATTAAGAACAGCTGTTACAACTTACAGAGAACACAAAGCTTCTTGGGCGGGCTTAATGAAGAGAGGAATGGAGCGGGATAGCTCATGGGATAATGCTGCTGTTCAATACGAGCAAGTTTTTGAATGGGCATTTATTGACCCTCCTTATGTCGGTTAACTAAATGGAATAGAAAGAAAGAATACCTACACTTCTTTCTAATGGTTGAGACCATCCCTGCAGTATGATAAGACATGTCATGTTATGAGAAAACGGCTTTTCCAGATGTCAGGTGGGTAATACTTTTCCCATTTCTAACCATCACTTTGGTCGATCTTTTGCCAGAGTTGAAATATTTTCAGTTTCACCTAATTAGGGGAGACCTGCAACCTTCAATTTTCGGCAATGTCACTCCACACCCTGTTGTATATTCCTTGGTGCAAGAGTTTACATCTTTTGAGAGGATAGGTATGTAAACTGCGCTTTACAAGCTTCCCTTGTAACTGGCTGATGTCTGTCGCAACTGTACATTTTCCCCTTAATTCGCTATAATGTAGGAGGATTCTTGTAACCATAATTCTTTTCCAGTAATGATATGAGTATGAAATGTGGACTTGCTCACGTGGTGCTTTCAAAAAATTGTTGTTGACATGTCAATTCTCAAAATATTATTTCTGTTCCTCGAATACGATATGACGTCATATTTTCACAAATTCATACTTCGGTTAAATAGCTTTTGTAACGTGACCTATTTTAGTGTCGTTTTTTATGTTAATTTTAGTGAGGGGAATTGTCAATAGAAGGAATGATGATGATTGAGTATTTGAGTGGGTAAACAAATTATTTCGCATCAGGTAGGCGGACGGCTGAAAAAATAAAACCAAACGGTTCGGGTTTGATTCGGAATTGTTCGGCTAAATATTTGATTTGAACTTTATTTGAAATATTAATAAGTAGAATACGAGCATATTTTAAAGTTTGATTAATTATTCAAATTTTATTAAATTATTATTTTTTATTAATATTTGATCTAATTCGTTCGAAAATTTTAAACTATTCAGGCTCATTTGTACTCTTTTTCGGTTCAATAATTAAACGAGTTATACATGAATTTAATTTCAAGTGCTATAAATTATATAAATATAATTTGAGTAAGGCATATTCGACTCAATTCGACTTGTTTTTACTTTTACATATGACTGTAGCATTCACAAGAATGATAAATTATTTTTTTTTTTAAGAAAATAATTTTAATTATGTGAATTACAGCTATAATACTTCCAATTTTAGTCTAACCCACACACAACGAGGTTTTTTTTTTTTTTTTTTAGTTTTTCACGGTCCTACCTTGCTTGGCTTGTAGTGTTTGTATAGAGGTTACAGGCTAACCTCCGATAAGTTTGGCACTAAATGACTTTTAATATACTCATTCCCTTTCAAATTAATTGCTAACGCTTTATTCTTTTAGCCGTTTAAAAAGTATTGCAACGCTTTCATTATAAGAAAATTTGATGAATAAATTATCTAATTTATTTTTATTTTATTTTAAAAATAAAATTATAAGTCAAAAAATATTTTACTAAAAAGAATATAAGAACATGTACATTAATAAAATTATGTAATTTATATTTATAAAAAACCTATTTATATGAGGTTATTCAATTTTTTTGATCGCTTAGATTTTTTCTTTCTCATCAAATGTGAATTTTCTTAATTTGCCTATTTTTGATGGTTGTGACTTTGTTTTCATGACAGATAAAATATTATTTATCACTTCAACTACTATTTTAATATTAAGATTCACTACTTCAATCATTACTTCATTTTCTAAAATAGAAATACTAACATTATAACTTATTATATCAAGACCTTATCAACAATTCTCAATCTAAAATTATAATATTATAAAAATAATTTTGATAATTCATTTATAATTATAAGTATTTTTTAAAATTCGTAAAAAAGCAGTTGTTGCAATAAAATTTGGTTCATTTATGAAATCATAAAATTTAAATTTAAAATAAATTTATTTTATTTTAATTAATAAAAATATTATAAATTATATATAAAATATTATAAGGTATAAAATTTGAAAATTTGTATTAATCATAAATCATTTATTATCAATTTTGTTAACATTGGGTTTATGTTTGATTATTACTGGGTTAGGGCATCTATTTTTAATTAGGGCCGGCGGCTGTTATTCAGTTTCGGGTATCTTTTTAGTTTTTTCAGCAAGAATTCCGATGGCTTTGGAAAGAGAACCTCCCGTTAGATACATTCCAAATACTAAGCTAATTCCCTTTCAGAAAGAATTCCCAGTTTAGAAGGAGAAAGTCTAG
>JAUMHB010082092.1:0-12020 GCA_032359685.1 Pittosporum tobira | reverse complement strand
TGATTTTTATTTCAAAGTGCATAAATAACCAAACCCACCCAGTTTTTTCATTTAAAAAAAATAAAATAAAATAAAATTCGAATGTCAATGCTGCTATAGGGCCTGAGAAGAAGTGGAAAATAAGAGAGATTATTTATTTCTTTTTATGGTGTAAAAGTTCATAAATTATTACAAGTGGGGCACACCAATAAAATGTAGAAGACTCCTACTTACTCATGCTTTATAGTGCATATTAATATATATATATATATGTATGTCTAATTTATCATTAAAATAAGAGCACTAATTTTAAATTATTTTTTTTTTAAATTTCTAAGGTCTGTAAGGGGCACATTCCAACGTAATTTTGTGCCGCTTTTAAAAAATAAAATAAAATAAAAACACTTTTACCTTAAGAATTTGTTATTTAGACGGATAAGTGGAAAACAATTATAAGTCAGCCGAACTAAAATCCTATTTCTCAAAATTCAACTCACAAAGAACGCATCCTTGCTCATGACTTCATGCGTTACAGGAGGAGCATGCTCCCAGCCTCTTATTTTTATAGTATAGATTTTTGTGAAAAATATTTTCATGTTATTAAATATGGAAAATTATTTTATCAATATATATATATATATATGCATATATGTAGTGTAGTGTGTGTGTGTGTGGAAAAAGGTAAACCCCATGACTCAGTCCAACTTGTTATTCCTCACCTCGTATTATCAAAGAGACAAGGCTTCATCCTAGGATCGGAAGTTTTTCAAATGTAACCAAAAAAAAAAAAAATGAAAAACGGGGCACCAGTTCTTCGCACTCCGTTCGCCACTTACTGCACCGAACTACAACTTTTCGTCTGATGTAGAGTAGTAAACACCATCGGTGTCCTACTACCCAAGACCTGACCCAAGGAATGCTTTTGGATACTCAATACTTCTTTTGGTATGGAGAATCCAGAGACTCAGTTGAGTACTTAAAATAGGTAAGTCAAGGGTCTGTTTTACTGGGTTAAGATTTAGCTGTTCAAAGAAAATTTAGTAAGTAAAAATGTCGCCTGTTACGGCCAAAGGGTGTTGTTAGATAAAGGAATTCAGATTACACAATATATCCGAGATTGGATTTATTACAACAGATTTCCAACCTAAGATTTCAGTATTTTAAAGCCAACCGAATTCAACCAAAGACTACCGTTTCCAGCTCAATGTCATATACATTCACAGTCTCCCAGAATGAAACCCCCCCTCCCCCAGCGAAAATATATATACATATCTACACGGAGGGAAAAAGAACCATGAAAATTACAAGCAGAAAATTAGTAACAGTCAGAATGAGAACAAAGAATGGCAAGCTCTTTTCACTTGAAGATCAAAAGGAGAACACTGTCAATCAATCAATGGACATTCGTCCCTTTACACAAAAATTGAAGGGGGAGAAATCTGATGACTACGGAGAAATACTAAAAATCAGCAAAGAAGTCGGGGAAAAAAAATGAAAAAGACAACTATAGAACTTCAAACGGATAGAGAACAGATATCTTCAAAGACTTGCCTGATGTTTGGCCTTTCATTTACAGGGAGTATACACCTTATTGATATCGCCAGCAATTCATCCATCGCTTTAGAATGATGTTCCTCCCCTCCTGCAATATCCCTGTCAATACAGTCCATTGGCCTGCCTTCTTGATCACATAACCGAACCCAATCCGTAAGATCGACCGCACCCGATTGGCCCGAGATGATGTCACCAGCACTTCTTCTGGTCAACAATTCCATCAACATCACCCCGTACGCGTACACATCAGCCTTTAAGGACGGAAGTGGTTTGGCTGTGGTTGCTAGTTCCGGGGCACGGTATCCAAGGGCGCCCAGGTTCAATATCTGCTCTGCAATGCCAGCTGGCGTCATAAGCCGGTGGAGACCGTAATCGGTAAGACGAGCATCGTAATCAGGGCCAGAGAGTATTATGTTTGTGGGCTTTAGGTTTCCATGAGGCAGGCCTCTATCGTGAAGGTACAAAAGACAGCGAGCAACATCAACAGCAACCTTGAACCTTTGGCTCAACGATAGCAGTGAGTACCTCCGAGGTGTTGACTCTGCATAGATATATATGCAGATGGTTAGTCAAAGCAAGGACAAAAACTTGTTGAATAATAAGATGATTACAATTTCTGTAGGGGCCTGCGAACTGGATTAGAAGTCACAGCACGAAATATGACATAAATTGGCACGCTCAAGTAATTCTTCCCAGAAAGAAAATTAAAATAAAATGAAATGAAATGAAAAAAATAATGCAGAGAGTAAATTTTTATGGATTGCGCGAGTATCATATAAGCAGTTGGTCACTCTTACCATAAAGATGTAGAGCCACACTATCACCCTGGATGTAGTCCGCTAAAATAAGCCTTTCTTGTTCTCTTGGGCCCCAATAATAAGCTCGTAAAGGAACAATATTTGGGTGCCTTATTGATCCGATCCTTTTAACTTCCTTTGCAAATTCTTTCTTATGTTTGACCAATCCCACACGCAACCACTTCACAGTTAACATATGCCCGTTACCTAGGGTAGCCTTGTACAACGTGCCATGGCTGCTTCTACCAAGAACTTCTGCTGGAGCTCGAGACAACTCCTCAGCTGTAAATGCCATAGAGTTATCCAGGAAGAGAAGTTCTCCAACCAAGCGATCAGGTGAATAAATATCTAATGGCACAGACTGTTCAATCGCATCAATAAAATGGGGAGATGAAGCTATGGGGGATCCTGGAGAGGATTTTCTTCCAGATGTTGCAGGATGACTATCAAGTAGATTAGGGATTGTGGATGCTGAATGCTCAACAATCTCAGTGACAAACTCTTTCTGCCCTGATAATGACCTTGAGTTTGAAGTCAGCAAGTGATCATTAGAAAAGCTTAATGACGTTGGAGGGGGATCAGCATTTGAATGGAAGTTGAAAAGTGAAGGCCGGCTAAATCTACCAACTTTAACATCTTTACCAGTAGTTTGGCCACTAAATCCACTTCTAACACGGAAATCATGAAGCTTTACACGATAATAAGCGAGTAGAATGAAAACGAGCATTGAGATAGCTACAACAGATCCTACAATGCTAGCTATTATGATACTAGACTTTGAGCTGTGATGTTTTTCTTCCTTTTGAAACTGACCAGGAACACTGCTTTCAGGTGAAATGCCCTTTGGAAAGATTAGCTTGGAATTCCCAGGATGGAATGAAGTATCTGGGAAGTTTCTCAGGTTTTCAGGAATTTCTCCTGATAGATCATTGAGGGACACGTTAAAGCCCTTTAAGCTTGTCGGAAGCTTATCCGGGATCTTCCCTTTGAAATTATTATTGGATAAATCAAGGTACTCCAAGCCACTAAGTTTGCTTAATTCATTCGGCAGCTGTCCAGATAACTGATTTTTGGCAAGATTCAGCAATTTAAGCCTTCCTAAGTTGGCTATTTCTGATTGCAAGGACCCTGTCAACAAATTATTTGAAAGATCAAGCAATTCCATCTGCGGATAAGAAGGTAAAACTAATAATTCGCTTGTATGTGATCCTTGAAGGGGAATTTGTCCTGTAAAACGATTTCCTGAAAGATTCAGGTTCGTCAAAGTCATTGAAGTCAAGAAACTACGCGGAATAGGCCCTTCAAGTTTATTACTACTCAGGTCAACTGCAGACAGCCTAGGATAGGTTCCCAGCGCAGCAGGCAAGTTCCCAACTAAAGAGTTATTTCTTATATTAAGTGTAGTCAACCTTTGCAATTGAGAAGTTATGTTGGGAACGTTTCCGGTCAACTTGTTTGAGCTCAAATCCAGAAATTCCAGAGTGGCTCCCCAGTTTTGCAAAATAGATATGTCATCGGATAGCATATTCCTGCCCAAATCAACAACGAGACAATTTCCAACTGAAGGTGGCAATGAACCAGAGAGCACATTTCCTGACAGATTCAACGCGCTCAAAGTTGTAGAGTTGATTCCGGGAATTGAACCTGTAGACATGGAAATAAAAAAGGTTCAAGGACAAGTCATCAAAGCAATTGATAGAATTCCATATCCAGAACTCTAAAGATAAGAAGTGGGACAAAATCAATCACTATTAATGGGCAAATACTACATTTACCATTGAGATAAGTACAAGAAACATTTTGCTACAACCATAAATGGAGACTAAACCTAGAGCTACTACCACATCACTAGGAAACAAATTCACAACCGAAAGGTCATGAAGATACCCCCAACCCATCACTTGTTGACTAACTGCATATGTATTTATGTAACATAAATATTTTCTTAGGGTCATATCAATGTAACAATCTTCATTTAGAGATTTCTAGCACCTTCAATCAATTCTACATTCCATATCAAGTGGACTGTAATGTACATTTACTAAAGACTCAGAACATAACTCGCACTCAAAAAATTCCAAGTTAATAGATAAGTTATCATTCTACCAGCTCCGCACTTTTTCTTTTACTTGTGTGCTTTGACAGGTGTCAAGTTATATACAAGAGATGTACCAAAACAGGGAAAACATGTGCAGGGTCTATTTACTTTCATATATATCACCGCCGATAGTGTTCCCATATCGTTGATGTATGACTAACCACAGTCATATATGAATGAACCATCTTATTTCCATATATGCACTCATCACGCTCTTACAACAGTTCATCATTTCTTGAGAAAGAAAACGGCTAAAATCAACATATAAACATTATATCGGGAAATGTACCCACTCTTAAATAAGCTTTACTCTTTAGTCAATACTCTGTTATTGCACCAGCAAACAACATAACGTCTTTTGCAGTTTTTCCCGTGATATGCACAGCAATCATCAGAGTTACCAATAGAAATTTTAACATCAAATAAAAGTCTTTCCTTTAAGTAATTATCAACTGCTCATAATATTTACCATTAAAATATTGACTTCATTTTCGAATAAGTAAGGGTTAAAGTAAACGTTACCAATTTTAAGGTTTCTCGGCCACATAACAAGACAAGGTTTTAGGGTTTTCACTATCGGCATTCAAAATATTGCCGCCAAGTCGGATAACAAGACAAATACAAGTATTAACTCCGCAACATAACTTGACATCTTAATGCTAGAATCGTAAAGTAACGGTATTTAACGAAATCAGGACATGGAATATTCGGTGCAAGATTATGTCCAGAGCCATTACCATCGTTACTTATGGTATTTACATGTTTCCTTTTGCAAAGCTGCAACGTAATAAACAAGCAATGCACTACCGATACCAACGTAGCACTACCAAAAGAAGAAACAAACATCCTGTTTATTACAAACCTAGGAATAAAACAAAACAACATCAAATAACCTACATATGCAGAAGCCAAATTCTCACCTGAAAAGCCATTGCCACTGAGATCTAACTCTTCCAAAGGAATCAAACTCTCCAACAACTCTCCAGGAATTGACCCATCCAACTGATTATTCCCAAGACGTAAAACACGGAGATTCGACAACAACCCAAACGACGGGAGCTCCCCAATAAGCTGATTATCACCCAAATCCAAAACTCTCAAGTTCCTAAACAACACAAGCGAATCAGCACTCAGAAACCCACCATTCAACCCATTGTGACTTAAATTCACATACTGCACGGTATTCGCCAAGCCAGAAATGTTCATCACATTCATAGAAACAGACCCGAAAAACTTATTGACGCTCAAATCAACATACTCCACATTCCGAAGCTCCGAAAACAAGACTCCTACATCGCCCCAAATTTCGTTGTTATGCAAATCTAGCACTTTTAACTGCTGTAAATGTCGAATTCCACTTGGAAACCCTTTCTCAAACCTATTCGAAGACAAATTCAAGTAATGCAACCCCCAAAGTTCGTTAATTCGGGCCGGAATTGGGCCGTAAAACTGATTAGCAGACAGATCCAAATGCTCCATAGTAGTCATTAACCCTAACGTAGGCACAAGGCGACCCGATAGATAATTACCCGAAAGGCTCAAGTTTTTGAGCGATTTTAAACCAGTTAGAGTCGAGAACTTGAGCTCCCCGGTTAATCCCAGGCGGTCAAGGACAATGGCGGAGACATTAGAGGAGTCGTCGCAAAAGACGCCATAGAAGGAGGAGCAAACGGTGGCGTTTGGATCTGGGGTTAGGTTCCATGTGGAGTTGATTCTTCCCAGGGGATCGTTCTGGATCCCCTTTCTGAACTCAAGTAGTGATCGGAGCTCGTCAGAGGAGGTCGCCAAAGAGGGAGGAGTAAAGAGGAGAGAAAGGAGGAGGAGGAGGCGGAGAGTGTCAGTGAGAATGAGACTCATTTGGCTGCTCACAATGTGTGTGTGAAAGATAAAAAGGGAAAATGAAACCTAATTATAGGACATTGAAAATGGAGTAGAGAGAGATTGCAGGTAGATGTTAGAAGAGAGAAAGTTCAGGAGAGAGAAAATCAAGAGAGAGAGAGAGAGAGAGAGAGAAAGAGACAGTGGGAGGTGCAGGTGCAGGCCAGCAGCAGCAGCTCATTAAAAAGTTCGTAGTAAAAGAAGAAAATTAGGGCTTTTATATCTCTAACGAGTTTTGTTAGCGCGTGAGCACTGTGACGAAGAGGTAAAATATTATTGAAATACAAATATTATTAACTTATAAATTTATATAAATATCTGTTTATTATTTTTATATTATTTAAATTTTATTTTTTACTAATTTAATTTATACATATATTATATGAGTCTAAAGTTCTAACAAAACAGAGTATTAAATAATACTGTATAATAAATTGTATAAATAAAAAAAATTATATAATTTAAAATAAGATTTCATAAATTTTTTTAAATAAAAACGGGTTGGAAGAGATAGAGGAGATTAAAAACGGCAGTTTGGGGTGAGTAAGGACGTGCGTTGGGTTGGTGAGGGTGAGTTAACTACAGTCTGTAAAGGACAATACATATGCATGCTTACACGCACACTCTCTCTCTCTCTCTCTCTCTCTCTCTCTCACACACACACACATACTGACAAGCCCCTACTCAGCAGTCACATGTTATGTAACGGAAATTCCTTTACGGCGTCAACTGGTTTTCTCATCCTGTGTACGTACCATTGGGTGGATTCTTTTTGCTTCTTTTTGTTTTTTTTTTTTTCACTCCTTTTTATTTATTTATGTGTATATTCAATTTTTTGTTACCCCGTTATTATTACTGTAATTCTTTTGGAATATTTTACTCTCCAAAATTGGAAATGATATAGTTGGAATTATTATTATTATTATTATTATTATTATTATTATTATTATTATTATTATTATTATTATTATTATTATTATTATTATCGATCTTAGATTCTCAGATCATTGCAAAATTCATGCCTTACCACAAATTTGAGTTAATTTAACACGAGAACCTTATAAAAATAGAATTCTTATTATTAGACTGTCAATTTTGGTCTTTACTTACACGCCTTTTGAGCTAAAAACATTTGTTGCACGTTAAAAAAAATATTAACTAAAAATAATTTTGGTATTCAAAAAATTAAAAAATATGCACTTCACAATTTATTACATACACTCTATAAAATATATACCATAATATATATATTTTTTATATATTAAGTAAATTTTATCATATTTTAAGATAAATAAATAAAAAAAATAGTAGATGATAAAATATGGGGGTGTATCATTCATTTCCCTTTCATAAAGGAAAATAATGTTTATCCTCCACATTCAAAAGAAAGAATCCAACAATGAGTGACGTGCACACTAAGATTTAAAACAAAATCTTGCATAATTTGGCTTCTCTTAATTATACACTCCACACAACTTCATTCAATATATTATTATTTTTTTATTTTAACATAATTGTTTGTAATAATTCGCATATATTAATAAAAAATATATTATATAAAAAATCACCTTTTCAAAAAAAAAATAATAAATTGTTAAGAGTATTTCAATGTTGAATACTAATAAGAACTTTTAATTATTAAAAAATTGATTTTTAAAATGTTCACCCAATGGTAAATTTTTTAATGTTATTTTAATTTTTAAATTAATAGTACAACTCAATATTAGAAGTTAAATGATATGATTTTATTTAAATTAAATTATCAAGACTCAAGAGTGTGTACTATATGAAATGTGTAATAGATGGGAACTAGATCCCAATGACCGTTTTAAAAAAAAAATTAGGTACTCCAACAGTATAAATTATAAGAATATGAAAAATTAAGAGATTTTACCATTTTATGAAAAAATTAATAATATAAAATACCCTTATTTAGAATCAATAAATTATTGAATATATTCCACTAAAATTACATGATAAATATAATAAAATTTTAATACATAAAATAACCTAAAAATTATTACGCTCTCATCTTTTCACATTCTTATCATTCATACACTTAATTATCAAAGAAATGTTAGAAAATATCATTGATAAATATCATATAACCAAACCTAATTAAAACTTTTCACATATTTATTTTTTCCAAAAATAATCATTTTCCGACAACTGTTAAACATATTACAACTTGGAGAGGGGCAAGGGGGTTGATCGTACCCCCGGGCATCCTACTGTATATAAACTTAAAAAGTCAACTAAAAATCTCAATTTCTTATTTCTTGTAATAATAAAATAAAGTAATTAATTTGAATATAACTCAAGGTAAAAAAAAATAAAAAAAAATTGAATATAAATACAGTAAGTGATGTTACATGTCAATTTATATATACAGAAGTAGTTTAAGGTCTTGTCTTGAGGGTCCCAATCAGTCTTCTAATTTAAGAGTAGCTCGGGGTCCATTTTCCTGCAATTTGGATTTATTATCAATCGATTACAGCTAAGTAGGTTTACTTAGAGGTCAACCAAGAGTATATATATCTAAGTTTCTAGCATTATTATTTGCTTAAGGTCAAATAGTGGGTGGGCATTATCACAATAAATAATGACTTTTTTAAGTTTGATATTTTAGGAAGGCAACGGTACATTCTAAAATTATAAATAATTTTTTATTTTAATATTATAATAAAATGTCATAATACATTTTATTTATTATATTAATATAAATATATATAAAATTTTATACTATTTATAATTTAAAAATATTTTTTTTATAAAAAAATTATAATTAAACATTTATTTTTTAAAAGTATTATTTTTTAAAGATAGTTTAATTTTTAAAACAGAGAGAGTAATATATACCCTCTCAAAACTCATGTGAGCTGGCTCCGTTTGCTATAGTGAAAATATTTTTTCGAATTTTTCAGTATTTGATATGCTAGGAAAAATTCAGTTAACAAGAAATTATTTTTCAGTCAATGAAAAATCTTTTCGTTATTTTAGGAAAATGACATACGAATTTAAATCCGTAAGTCATTTTTCGGAAAGTGATCCCAATGTTCTTGCTTTTTGTCATTCTTCATAACACTTTTATTTAATAACTATTACCATCTTGTCATCTTTTTATTAATTTTATTTTAAAAATAAATATATTTATTTTTATTTTCACAATATATACATAATTAGTATTTTCATACTAATATATACACATATTTTCTAAATTTTAAATTTTCGTATTATTAAAAATCTTCAAAACCACTATCTATTAATTTTTTTCTCTTGTGAACATTCTTATTATTATATCATAGTGTTAAGTTTTTACATACATACAAATAAATTCAATTTTTCATTATAAGAATTTAATTTATTTTATTAAAAAAATTAAAATATACTTATATTAATCTATTTAATAAAATATACTTATATTTTTATTAAAAAAGAGTGTGCACACTTACTCACATAATTAGGTGAGCATGAGTGTTTTAGATATTGTACCCCAGCAAATTGATAGTAAAAAGTACAATACTTAAAGTACTCATTCTCACCCAACTATGTGAGCAAGTGTGCACCTCCCGCACACTCTAACACAATTGTTAAATTTATTTCGAGAACTAAATTAAAAAATATTTTTTCAGCCTCATTTTCAATTTGACCATCAAACATTAGAAAATAAGTTAATTTTTTCAAAAATTATTTTCTCAGAAGATATTTTATGTGACACCCCCAAATTTAGGTATCCACACCCCAACTTGAGTTGTCAATTTATTAATAATATTTTAACTTACAAACGTACAAGATCTTATTATAAAGTTCACAATGTCATAATAAAGTATATCATGTCATATTAGAAATATTATACATAACACTCTACACAAATTATTATTCTTTTAACCAATGGTACGCAGCGGAAACATCTAAGCAACTGAACCTCTAGTTCATTCCCTCCAACAATTCCGCTATCAGTTATCTACACTTGAAAGGAATATGAGACAAAGGAGTGAGCTCAAATAACTCAAAAAGAAATACCATGACTAAGTATAATTGAAACAAAAAAAGTTATTCTTAGCTTAATAAGTCAGCAATTTGAGTATGAATAAGAAAATAGACATATGAAATATTGTCAGGTGTAACTGCATAAAAAAAATAAGTCCGAAAATAAAGCAGTTATGAATTTCTAAATTCTTCATTTTTTAAACAGTCATTAGCATATCATTACTGAACATGTCAATATACGTGACTTTACCACACAGGTAAACGTCACCAATACCACAAGTCTTTGCCCCCGGCTAAAGTCAATCATAATTTATCAATTCTGTCACACATACCAATAATATAATATATGTAAGTCCTTGCCACTCAGGTTAAGGCATCCACAATCAATCTGAATTCGTAACCTGATGATCACTGAAATAATTAATATGAGACTTTCAAGGTCTGTAATTAAAGTAGTTGGATATCAATAACATAGAATCAATGAATTTAAGAATTATTGTTACTCAAAGAGTATTAGCAATTGATCAACAATCAAATTATCCACATATGTCCAAATTGTCAACATAAGTTCAATGTCAAATATAATATTCGATCTCAAGAGTTTCAAAACTGAATAAAGTGGTTCCAGTCCAATGATATATTCGAGAGGAAATGATAGCATAACGTAATGGATCAAATGATATTCCTTCCGCTTGAAGCAAAAGGATGATACTCCTTACCTTAACGCGTACTCCGTAAATTATGTCTTCCTAGGAGTAGTTAACTTATAAATTATTTTGCATATTATAATATAATCAATGATGAAAATATATTTAAGTATATATTTTAACTATGGTTTCACAAGTCTGCCAAACACCAAAATAATTTTGTATGACTTAAGAATCATATTAAGATAACTTTATTCAAAAGTTTATAATAACTTGAAAAATATTTGTGAGAGTATAAAAGTGGAAGTTTTACATAAATCTTGCAAATAAAACTTCTCCTATAGAATATGATTTTGTAAATGTATTTTGCAAGTTTTTTATGAGTGTCTAATATATGTTTGGAATTATTTCGTTAACGATAAAAAATAAAAAAGTATTACCTGAAATCTCTTTTTAATACCACTTGAATTATCTTGCAAAGATAATTTTAACAACACTCTAGAAGTACTCTCAAAACACTCACAATATAGTATGAAGAGAATGGAATAAAGTGTGTAAAATTATTCTTCTCATGCCATTTATTTATACTAGAATTTTGCTAACACTTTTCTAAAAAAATTTTCCCAAATAAATAATTTACTTGACAACTTTCAAACTACTTTTTCATGCATTAATTTTATGTCTCCAAATAATAATAAAACACCAAAATTTATTTTCATATTTTATAATAAAACAACAAAATTTTATTTCATGCATTAATTTTATATCTCTAAATAATAATAAAACACCAAAACTTATTTTCATACTTTATAAAAAAATTAAGATAAAATGTCAAAACTCTTTTTCATGCTTTAAAAATAATAATAAAATACCAAAACTTATTTTCATGTTTATTAAAAATAACAATGAAACATCAATCCCAATTCTTTATGAAAAACTAAAATTTCATTTCATATTTTATGCAAAATTCAAAAATTCTCCCAAAATTTCAAATCTTCTTTGGGAAGCGTCGTACACCAAACGTTTCTTATATTCCAACTCACGTGAATTCTATTACATAACTATTTTATATAATTT
>JAUMHB010082081.1:0-12023 GCA_032359685.1 Pittosporum tobira | reverse complement strand
TTGAAATATTTAATGTTTTTAATTTCTTCTCTTTCTCATTATAGTTTTGATTAAATATTAATTCTGCACTTAATATTTAATGAGGATTAAGTTCCTGACCTGTATTATCTTGGGAGGCAATTCGCTATCAACCTTGTACAGTATATAAGGGGCGAATATTGTCTTAAGAAAAGAGTGAGCATCACTCGATTCAGGTGGATATTATTTTATCAAAATTATTGTGTTATTAATTAAAGCGAGGTTACAACAAATGTTCCAACAATCCTTAGATTTTATGGTGGAGAGGTGGTGGAGAATAGCAGGGATGGTGGAGAGAGAGCGAGCAACGACAGTGAGTGAGGTGAAGATGAAAACGAAATCGCCGCACGATGTATAGACATATTGGATAGATCCATTCATTAATATGTAAAATACCTTTTCTACCATTCTAATGATGATGTCGTTCAAACAAATCTTAAGGAAACAGACGAAAAATTAGAACTAGGGTACATTTAATTTATTAAATAAAAGTTAAAGTGCTTTTTATTAAAAAAATTCTTTAAAATGTAACTTATATTTTCGACATACATACATTTGGAGTGTAAATTATACTTCAATCTTCTATAAATTTTATGGAGGGGGGTGCTGATTGATTTTATCAACGTTATTAAATTATAATTATAAACTTGCTCATTATTTTATTGAAATCTTCCACAATGTGGGGCAATAGCTGAGTAACATGCACCACGGAGTTTATGGAGATTGTCAATTGTGCATTTTACTATCCTCTCACGAAATTCACGTGTTGGCGTGTTTGCTAAAATTAGCATGTTGCTTCTACCAAGAAAGAAAGAGAAAATCCCTACCATATTATATATATCTTGTCGTCGACTGATTTGAGCAGATTCACGTGGGTTTTAATTTATATTAATTTTTTGAAATTTTATAATAAACATTATTTTTCAAAATTATAATTATATATAAAAAAAAATTAAATTTTAATAATTGCATATGAGGATATAAAAAAAAAAAAATTGAAAATGTTAGTGTAGATGTGGATAACTAACTACATTTTGAGTAAGGATTTATTCTAAAATTCAATTTGCTTTATATTTTTAAAAAAATAAAAATTTATTTTACTCTAATATTTTAGCACAAAAGAATATATTTCAATATTTTTTCGTAATAATGTTTCATTATAACTTTAAATTTTTTAATAGCTTAGTATTTAGAATTAATACAAATCTGTTAATGATCTTGTAATCCACTTGTATAATATTGTTGTAAGACTCTAGCATGATCTACTTCGTAGCCTGTTTGTTTCAGTTTACTGAAATTGAAATTGATGATAACATATTTTTAAAAGTCAATTATCTTAAAATTAATTATTTTATTAATTTAAAAAAAAAATTATAGGTTAAGTATAACTTATATTGTCAACTTATTTGAAAAAATTGGTCGATAAGTATTTTTTTTAACTTATAACTTATTCTAATTATAAAATATTTTTTAAACTGTTTTAAAATAAGTTGTACAAAACAAACCATATGTTAACGTAAAATTTAATTTAACTCCACTATTAGGTGTACTTATCAGTAGATTTAAGTAGGAAATAGTATTATATTATGAGTTATATTATTAATTTCATATTTTATTATAAATTTTTTTAAATGATTAATCTGAGCGTCGTGAAGCAGGTGAGAAGTAGGTCGTCATTTGTGATTAATTTCATATTATTATAATTCCAGAAGATTCAAGGAGATCTTTAGAACATGTTGCATAGCTGGAGCGGTCTAGCCTGCCCCGGAGACAGATTAGTTTAGTAATCACTAACGTGCTGTGCACAAAATTGTGCCCATTAATTGATATTGACAAATTATCGACTTTTAAAAAAATCGGTATACAAGTCTAAACAATCGAAAGAAGATTTAGCATCTGAAGAGTTTAAGATATTAATCTAATGTATGTGATAAATTAATTGATTTTAAGCAATCATTTAACCTAAATATTAGAAGGCAACTTTAAATTTAATTAAAAATTAATTAAAATTAGCTGAAATTTTTTAAAATAGTACATATAATAGTAGCAAAACTAACATGTTTAATTATTCAGCTGTATAATAGCTAACTCTACGTCGTCTTGATAGAAATTATGTGACCAAAAAAGTTTCAAGATGATCGTTAAGATTGAGATCTTGATATTCAAAGTTTATTAACATAAGTAGTATTTTCTTTTTATTGTGGAGCTGTAACTCACTGACTCCCTTATCGTTAAGATTGAAATACATGTTAATTATTCAACTGTATAATAGCTAGTTCTACGACGTCTCGATAAAAATTACGTGACCAAAGAAGTTTCAAGATGATCGTTAAGATTGAGATCTTAACGTTCAAAGCTTATTAACGTAAGTAATATTTTCTTTTTATTGTGGAGCTGTAACTCATTGACTCCCCTTATGTTGAAAATTATTGTTAGAAAATTATTAATCTTTGCATTTATTCTTTTTAAGGAAACGAGATTATTGATGTTAATAATGAAATTAAGGCATCAAAAAAAAAGTAACAAAATTTGGATATTGGATTTGAATTTTTTCCATTACACTTTTCTCCTTTTTCAAATTTATTTTCTCAATTGTACTGATTATATATATATATTAATGTATATACTTTCATAATCATGTTCACCAAAGGCATAATCAAGTGATTAGTAATCAAATACATCCCATCTTTCTTTTTTTAAAAACACAAAATACACCCCATCTAACTGTCAGCCGAAGACTGTTACTACATGGTGTCTAGTTGATAACTGAGGAGCTTAATTAGCATCTACATATGTGATTCCCAATGAATAAAAATAAAAAAACTTGGAATACACCCATTACCAAAAGATATATATATATATATATATATATATGATGGAGATCGTCTCAAAATAGGACTAGGGTTTTCATCTTAACCCTAATTAGAGCAACGTGACATTCCACGTGACAATCCAGTACCTGGTAACAATTCAGTAACCTAGCAATATAATGTTTCATAGTCGTGCACAATTAAGCACCCTAATTTTGTCACTGATGCCAAGTATACTCCCTGAGAAGGATAAGACCATAAGTGTAATTACGAAGTGAAAAATACATGACAGTAAATTACCAGTCTCATAGTCTATATTACCAGATGTCCAAAAATAACATAATATTAATATAAAATTAATACAAGATGCTCATAATTTGGTATGAAGAAACTAAAATGACAAATTAAAATGTTACTAGTATCATTGCAAATCACAAGAAAATCATAAGAAAGATTGAAGGAACATATATGAGGTATATTTAAAGAGAATCGCATGATTAATAGAACATTTTTGAAAAGAAAAAACTCATTTATAAAACACATTTCTTTTCTAGATAAAATAAGATATTATAAGAACATTGAGGTTACTTCTCAAATTTTTTGTCGTTTCTCCCAACCTTCACTTTATTAAAAAATACATAAGATTATAATAAAGTACATCATATCACGCTAAAAATATTATACAGAACACTTTTCACAAATTATTATTTTTCTAAAAGATAATACACAACGAAAACATTTAAACAATTGTATTATCTGGACTTTTAGTTCATTCCCCCCAATAATTCCGCTATTAGTTATCAACACCTGAAAGGAATATAAGACAAATGAATAAATTTAGATAGCTTAGTAAAAAATAACATGACTAAAAATAACTGAAACAAAAAAAAAATACCGTTAGCCTTATAAGTCATAAAGTTGAATGTGAATGAGAATATAAACTTATAAAATACTTTCAAATGTTACTGCATGAGAAAGATAAATAAAAAATAAAATAATTATGAATGTCTAAATTTTTCAGTTTTTAAATTGTCATCAGAATATCATTATTAAAAATGCTAACATAACTTTACCACATAGGTAAATGCCTCCAATATCATACGTCCTTACCTCCTGCCATAGACGATCATAATTTAATAATTTTGTAAAACATGCTAATAATATAACATCTGTATGACTTTATCACTCAGGATAAGACACCCATAATCAAATATGAATTCGATTATCACATAAATAATTAAAATGTGACTTTCAACTTCTAACAAAAGCAATAAAATATCAACAATTTAAGAATTAAAAGAATTAAAAAATTTTGAAATTATTGTTACTCAAAGAGTAGTAATAATTTTTCAATAATCAAATTGTCAACATATGTTCAAAGTCAAATATAATATTCAATCTCAAGAGTTTCAAAACTGAATAAACTATTTTCAGTCAAAATAATCTATTTAAAAGAAAATGATAGAATAACGTAAAAGTCGAATAATATTCCTTCTAACGGTACTCCTTACCTTAACATGTATTCCGTAAAATTATGTTTTCCTACAAGTAATTGACCAATAAATTATTTTGCATATTATAATATAATCAATGATAAAAATATATTTAAGTATATATTTTGACAATAGTTTCACAAATCTGTCAAACACCAATTTATAATATAAAATAATTTTGTATGATTTAAGAATCATATTAAAATAATTTTATTTAAAAATTTATAATAACTTGAAAAATATTTGCGAAAGCGTAAAAGTGAAAGTCTTACATAAATTTTGCAAAGAAGACTTCTCGTATAAAATATAATTTTGTAAATGTACTTCGCAAGTTTTGTATGAGTGTATAATATAAGTTTAACATTATTTTGTCAAAGTTAAAAAAATAAAAATAAATATTATCTGAAAATTTCTTGTATTACCACTTGAATTTTCTTGCAAAAATAATTTTAGTAACACTCTACAATTACTCACAAGAATTTTATAATATCAATGAAATACTCAATATATCATAAAGAGAATGGAGCAAAGTGTGAAAAATCTTTCTTCCAACACCATCTATTTATATTAAAAAATTTGTCAACATTCCTCAAGAATCTTTCTCAAGAAAATAATTCACCGGACAATTCCAAAATACCTTTTTAAAAATTATTTATAAAAATAAAATTTCATCTCATGATTTTTGAAAAATAATAATAAAAGACCAAAATTCTATTTCATATTTTTAAAGAATAATAATAAAACCAAAACTTCATCTCATTCTTTTTGAAAAATAATAATAAAACACCAAAATTTTATTTAATAAAACTAAAACTTCATCTTATGTTTTTTGAATAATAATAATAAAACACAAAACCTTTATTTCATACTTTTTGAAAAATAATAATAAAAAACCAAAACTTTATTTCATACGTTTTGAAAAATAATAATAAAACTAAAATTTAATCTCATACTTTTGAAAAATAATAGTGAAACACCAAAACTTAATTTCATATTTTATGCAACTTCAAAGTTTCTCTCAACAATTTCAATTCTTAACCAGGAATCTTTCTATACCAAATGTCTCTTATACTTCAACCCATGTAAATCTTATCATATAATTATTTTATATAAATTTTATTTGTAACAATTTTTACCACTCAATCTTTATCAAAATTGTCATACTTACTCAGATAAATATTATCTCCATCTACAAATCTGAAATTAGCAATTTATAATACAAGTTCTACTAATATAACATCTTTCAAATTTTCCTTTCAGTAATTAATTTAACCATTCATAGATATCTATTTCAGTAAAACTAATAATTCTTCTATTTACTCTTTAAATCATTTCATATCTGACATTTATGTTATAACTCATTTACCTTCATATATCCAATATCATACACTAAATATTAGTGGTACTATAACTATTTTTTTAATACTATTAATACTAATTATAGCAATTATTTATCAACAAAAAAAATATATTACTCATATTACTATTATAATTATTGACAAGATAATAGTATAATAGAAAGTAACATGTCAAAAATGACGGCTCAATAATTTTCCAACAATTATTCTCTTGTAAAGGGAGTCAACACATTTTCTATTATAAGGTCCCCAAATACTTTGTTGTGGAGTCTATCAATACTCTGTCGGCTATGCGACGCATTGTTCGAGAACAAGTATCTCTTAAAGTCAACATTAACATTTATTTATCGAAAATATTTGCACTCAGAACCTTATAATTTATTTATCTCTACCAATATCATATTGTTTAAGATAAATAAATTTTATAAAATGTTAAAATTATTGGGTTCTTATAGTTTTATAAGGTTCAAATGTTATTGTTTCAAAAGTTATTATGGTGCAACATTCACCTCAGAGTTGAACTCTAACCCAAAGACACCCAACCTGAAGAACATGAACAATGAGAGAAAACTAATCGGAATTCAATGCAAGTGTACACCAATCAATATAGTATATAAGATATCAATCATACGAGAACTGAATTTATCAACTATGTACCAATGAAGAAAATTCTTTATCTTATCTAGCAAATTAATAAAGATATGATTTTTATGCTAAATCTAACTAATTAGCTAACCACTAAATATAATTAACCAATTTAAGGTTTTAACAATAAAAAAATGAAATACTAAGATTTTGATTTCACCTACCCATTAATAATCAAACCAATCGATTTATCATGCAAGTTATGGAATTTATCTGTTGTGACAATAGAATTTTCTAATTTTAGATTGTTACTCTATCTCTAATTATAGCATCCCTAATCCAATTATCAGTTCCACAACCTCCATGTGAAATTTAAATAAATTGAAAAGTATTAAATTTTTTGAAAATTTTTGGATTCATTAACCTGGGCAGACTGGGCGGGCCACGGGCATTTTTTTTTATAATAATAAATCCCAGATTGGCAGATTCCCACTTCCTAGCAAGGCAGCAATGCCCATATTGCCATTCCTACATGTAAGTTTGCAACTGCAAAATTTACTCACAAGTCATAAGTATAACTCATAAGTCATAACCCAAGTGGGCACTGGGCAAGTGGGCAGACGACAACCAGAAGGGCAGAAGTCCAGAAAGGCAGAAATACTGAAATAGTCCAGAACCAAGACACTTAGACACCAAGTCACCATTACCAACCACTGTTGTAGACTTGTCTTGTAGAGACACACCTCTAACTACTTACAACAAGCTAATCAAAGAAACATGAAACATAAGATAGGCAGATACCAAAATTTGACAGGACATCGTAATCTTTTGCAAGATCCCAAAATGCATGTCCATAATTCCACTCTATTTTTCACACCAACTTGAATGTCTAACTATACAACCAAAGTAATGAAGTACCAACCAAAGTATCAAACCAACAAACTGAACTAAACTACTCAAGTAAGTAAAACTGCAGAAGAAAAAATAAAGCAAGAAAAAGTCTTACCTAGGTAAATGCAGTCTTAAGCCAGATGAAAACAAGCAGCGAAAAAGTTTTAAGCCAATAAACAAAAATAATAGTATAATACATTCTTATATCCATTGTGATTCCCAAATCAACTTGAAACATAGACTTAAAATGAGTACACCGTTCAAAGTAATCAAGCAAACTAAAATGTCCAACAGATTATCAATAAAAACATTTCACTCACAGAACTGCAGGAGTTGAAACAGAACAACAGAAGGCCAGATGGCCAGATGCGAAGTAGCAAAAGTAGAAGCTGAAGCAAAAGGCTAGAAGTTGTCAAGTTGAGAACAGAGAACCTGAAGCTGAAGGAACACACTTCTAATTTAATCTTTGGTCGCCACCCTATAGCACAAAAATAATATTAATTAGTAAAATGAAAAGTATAATTCATACTCATAAAAAGTATAATTATTTAAAGTTAACGCTTAAATAAACTTCTAGCAATTCCAGAGTGATCAATTAAATGAACAACTCAGTTGATCTTTAATTAAACTTAATAAGTAATTGAGGATCAATATACTTGCATATGCATTAAGATTTCTCCATGCAACAAATAGACCAAAGAAAGAGTAAACTACTAATTGTTTGCTGTGACAATTTAAAAAAAAATATATGGTAAAAAAAAAAAAAAAACTCTTAAAATATGTACCTTTAAAAAAAGTAAACTAATGATTGTTTGCATGTGACAATTTTCAATAGCTTATTATCCATTTATCCCTCTCAAATTCACTATATAAAGTTCAAATTAGCATAAATATCATAACTTATTGCCAACTTGCCAAGAGCTGATAATAGATTAATAGTTTTGCCTTAATATGATCAACCATTCAAACAATCAAACCTGATCTAGTTGTATAAGTGTGGTATACACAGTTACACACAGATAAATCAGTCGTAATGTTCAAAAAATAAGCTTTATCTAATCTATAATAGGCAAAAAGTGTTGATGTTAGCCTTTTATCACTAATTTAAGATTAGGAAGATCCACAAGTTTTCGTGGATATTTTGAACCATGTCCTCCTTGATGAGATATCATCAATACTAAAAATAGAGTGAGAGATGCTCTTCCTCACTTCAGACTTCGTATACTCGCATATGGGGTTACGAATTTCTATCATATTTTCTGGAGTCTTCTATGTTTTGCGAATTATATAATTACCATTTTCATTGAACAAAAATCCTCTTAAATAAGTCAATTCAACCATTAAAAGAAAAATTGCAAATAACACTATACGTAAAGAGTACATCCTATGAACCAATAATTAAATAAAATTTTCCACAAATCATAATAAGATTATAAGACCTTATTAAAAATTAGGTGGCTAGAGTTCAACAATGTCCACGGTAAAAGATATCAATAGTCTTACTTTATAGGTTGTACCTTTTGTTAGCAGTTTTTCTAAAGTGAAGTACAAATTTTTTATGCACAAACTAATAAATATTAGAAAAAGAATTTTTTAGAATCAACTTCTTATAATTTGTTCCAAACAAAGTCTTTACAATTCCAAAAAAGAATTTGTTAGAGACCCATTTTGTCTTACTTAAAATAAGGGCATTCTTATCAAATCACCATGTCTGAAAAATAACGTTTAAAGCCCACATTTGTTTTGCTTCCACAAGAAATAACTAAACACAAAAATCAGAGAGATTATGTGATGCATATTTAAAGAATAAAACTTTTATAGTGAGAAACATATTTGATGTGGTTTACGATAATTCTCTCTCAAATTCATTCTAATAAGACTAATTAAACAAACTTTAGGATTTGTTTGATATAACTTATCAAATTCAATTTGCAATTTAAATTCGGTTTAAATTTTTGCTGAAGTTAAATTTAACTTGAAAACTTAATTTTTTAAACTTACACTTAACTGTCAAACACGATTTTTTGACTGTATTTAAATTCCATATTATCTAAACATAGTATAAATCATTATGAAACACGTGCTAAAAAGAGCAAAGTGAAGAAAAGAGTAGCACATTTTCTTCGTGATTTATGATTTAAACTTACCCATCCGAGTTTTGGCACGTTATGCATTATTGCAATATTATATATTCTTCGAGGAGTCTCACAGATTTCTTGGAGAGCAGAAGAAATTATTAACACTGCTGTGTCCCTCTCCACCATCTTCGTTGAGAAATTAAGGGACCGACTCCACCAATGGCAATAGCTAACAAGCCTCATGTAGTTTGCATTCCATACCCTGCTCAAGGCCACATAAAGGCAATGCTCAAGCTAGCCAAACTTTTTCACAGTAAAGGAATGGTCATAAGCTTTGTTAACACAGAGTTCAACCACAAACGCCTTCTCAAATCCGGTGGACTTACTTCCCTTGACGGCTTACCGGGATTTAAATTCGAGACGATTCCCGACGGCCTCCCTCCATCAGATATCGATGCGACCCAAGATATTCATTTGCTTTGCAAATCTATCCTAGAGAAATTCTTAGCTCCGTTTCTGGAACTTGTCGAAAAAATCTCGGATGAAGGACCTGGAGTTCCTCCGGTTACTTCAATTGTCTCGGACAGTTTCATGTCGTTCACCAATGAAGCTGGTGAGAAGCTTGGAATCCCTGTCATGTTGTTCTGTGCGATCTCTGCGTGTTCTTTCATGGGATTTTATCAGTATCGGGCTCTCCTTCAGGAAGGTGTTACACCATTAAAAGGTATATGTATTCATAATTTTCTATCTGTCATATTTTCGGTCATGCAATTCAATGGTATGAAATCATTGCCAGATCCGATCAAAAACTGAATTCACTGAGGACATATTCAAAATATTCTGATATATATGTACCTCGGATAACCTACATCACTCATTGTTAATTAAGTTGAATGCTTTATGAACATCTATGGTATCATCTTTATCCTAAGATGCAGTACTACATAGGCTTTTCATATTTTTTTTTACAAAAAACCCCACATTTACAACTATACAAGAGGGCAATACACATTTAATATACTCCCTCCATTCTTTTTTAAGTGTTTTTTAAAGATTATTTTTAATACATTCATAGGCTTACGAAATACAACACACACACACCCATGCACGCAACTGTACATCAAATAAATTCCTTGATATTTCAAGCATTAAATGATGCTACCAAAGTTTGCACCCCGACCTCCTAGTTGGAGGAAGGAGTGAATATCAATTGAGCGATAACTCTTTGGTGTCTTTTAAAGATTTGGAGGAAACATTTATTACATAGTTTCCTATATTACCCCAATATTTTTGTTTATTTCTCATCTTACCAACGAAGTTAATCCGATGAAATAAATTTATTCTTTCTTCCTTCTAGTGTAATATTGATATTTCAGATCTCTGCTCATTAAATTTTTGCGGGAGTAATGCTACGTATTGATTGTAAGATGCATGATTGAATATTTCAAAATAATATATTTTTATAATATTTAAATTATATCTAAGAATATAACATACGAATATACAAAAAAAATTGAAATAAAATTAAAAATTTTAATATATTTTTCATAAAATCCGTATAATAAAATCGCGAAAAAAAGGTTAGAAAATTTCTGAACTAGAGGGAGTAAAATACAGTGTGCCTCCATCCTAATATGGTTGTTGATGAGGTCAGAAATAGGAAGATTCCCAAAAAGACTCTTCCACAGTATTAGAAAAAGTAGGTCATCTCCTGATAGGGTAGAGCTATTCCTGGCATTCTTGATGAATGATGACCTAATTAGAGGCCCCATCAACAATGATTCTCTTTAATTGACTTTTTCTTCTTATTTAAAAGGGAAAGCGTGTGTCGGGAAGGCCCGGAATGCTCGACATAGACATAGTTTTAAGTAGTTGAATCTAAGTTTTTAAACATTATATATATATATATATATATATATAAACGTCTAATGTCATATTTGGTACAAATTAAAAAAAAATAATTTAATTTTTTTTTGATATTTATTAATTTATAAATAAAAAATTCGTACTTCATTTAAAAAAATTTGCTAATAATATGTATTAAACAGGGCCTAAACCTTATTATCTTAAGTGGCCTTATGAATTGAAGCCTCGTTGCTATTAACGGGAGTGTTTGAGACGATTTCTTTCTTTGATTTCTTTGATTTTTTTATTTTATTTTATTTGTGTGTGCATGTGTGCGAGAGATATGAAACTTTTATACATTTATATGAAAAACTAAAGTATGCTCAACAAACTTTAAGTGTTTGTTTGGTAAACATTATCAAACTATGTTTGTAGCTTAAATTTACCATAATAAAAATGCTTATTAAATTTAATCTGTAAACTCAATTTTTAATTGTATATTTAACTCTACTAATTATAATTTTTTGGTGTGTTTAAGTTTTATAATTTCTATACGTTGTATGAATTGCTACCAACAAGCACTAAATGTCAAATGAAACAATAATTTTGGAATGTATCTAAGGATATGATGCTCACCATGATTGCATTTTTGTTCTAATTAAGAACACTAATATAATTTTTCTTTTCCCTTTTGTTTTTTGGTGCTGTATAGATGAGAGTTATCTAACAAATGGGTATCTGGACACCATTATAGACTGGATCCCAGGAATGAACCAGATCCGTCTAGGGCATCTCCCAAGTTTCGTTCGAACCACTGATCCCGACGATTTCATGTATGACTTCGCAATGGATGCCGTTGAGAGGGCTACCAAAGCTACCGGACTTATCATTCACACGTACGACGAATTGGAGACGCAAGTTCTGGGAGCGCTCTCATCAATTATC
>JAUMHB010082059.1:0-12024 GCA_032359685.1 Pittosporum tobira | reverse complement strand
ATAGTTTGATGCCTTGTAGTATAAATAGAGATGAAGGCAAGAAGAGAACCGTGAGCAACTTTTCTTAATAATTATTATATATGATTTATAGGAAGGAAACAGTTCAAGTTGTAAGTGAGAATTGGATGGAATTAAACACAGTTTGTCGAGAAATATCAGTTGAGATTTGTTTAATTTCCTCCAATATCTTATTTCCAACTACTGAACTAAACAACTACATTGTTGTTCAAGGTGTAAGTGAGTATTAGATAAAACTAAACAATAATTTACTTGAGAAATCATGTTTGGTTGTTATTTAGTTTTCTCCAATATCTCATTTTGATAATATCTATGGGGCCATATTCACCGGCACTCTCTTGTTCGAGTTGTGAGGACTCGAAGAATGTAAACAAAGGAATATTCTATCTTGTGAGATTTGTTTGGTCTCCTCCGATATCTTACTTTCAATTTCTTGACTCATAAGAAGTTCGCGACTCAGTTTTGTTCGTAGTATTAGATTAAATCTTCTTAGTCATGCTAAGTTTCACAATATAGATGGCAAACTTTCATATCCAATTGTTAAGAAGCTACCTAGAGTGTTAGAGATCATCTTTTGATACACAACCTCACTACAAGAAACAAGGATACCGGTATCAACTTTTAGTTCTTTTCTTTTCTTTGGTTGAAGTGATTAACCCGAAGAAGGCTGCAGATCTATCAGTTGTCTTCAGTGTCCGATACATCTACAAATTAAGAAAAAAAAAAACTCATGTCATACAGATATATTTACAGTATCAGGTTAAAAGTTTTATGTTTGTAATATAAGTATGTATGTATGCACATAAGAAATATATGTATATACGCATGTTAGACTAGACAAGACTCCTGCATATGAAAGTGCGGTTAGGAAACCCTAGCTAGTTTGCAGATTTGAACCATCATTGAGAAATGATGGTGTTTCTGTACATTCATATCTCTACCTGTAAGAGTCGAAAACATTACTGTATTAAATAAATAAATAAATAATAATAATAATAATACTCCTACTTACTAGGCTGTGTTTCCATTCATTCTTTGGGATTTGTCTGTCTTGTTTTTTTCTGATAATCATGAATGAATGAGTGACTTTCTTTCTCTTTCTCTCTCCTGTAATTGACTGATTTTCTGATTTTCTGATAGGTTCCCTTAGAATTTTAGCATTCAAGAAAAATTCATCAATTATCTAACTAAACTCCATTTACCTTGCAAGGTCAAGACAATTAATTAAGTATAAATTAATTAATTAAGCTCTTGGGTACCCTATCTGTTTAGAAATATTATATTATTTGATACTCATATAAAATTTAAAATATACCTCTAATTTTAGAACAAATTAAAAAAGAATAAAATATCCATAATTTTTTAATGGAGGGAGAATTATTTAGATTGAAGATTACATGAATGCTGCTTCGGTCTTCAGTTCATATGCAGGTCAGATGTATAACTAACATTTAAATAAATTAAAATTTGGAAATTTTTTGAGCATTTTATTTCAAGTAACTAATTCTCACAAAAACACAAATTAAATAACTTTGAAAATAAATTATTGTACCAGTGGATCAACGACACTGCTCAGTTAGAGCATATTAGCCATGTTCTTACGGTTAGTATCAAAAACAAGCCTTTTGAATACTGGTCAAACAGTTTGTTTAGATTTTCTGGTCAATAATCAAATTCTGTTATTCTATTTGTACCTGCACACATGAAGATAGTTCAGTTCTACTTCCCCCTTTCCAAAATTTGAATTACCTTTTAGAAAAAGGCAGTTTTTAAAAAATAAATATTTTATTATAATTTTTATTTAAAAGGATTGTGTGTCTAAAATAATATTTCTTATATTTATAATAAAATAATAAATTAGATATATTATGGTTTTAAAATAAAAACTTATTTCTAATTTTAAAATGTGTAAATTATCTCTAATTTTTGAACGGAGATTTTGCTTGTACTACTATTATCTTTAGCATGCAACTTGCGTCTGCTGCATATGAAATATGTGTTCATTATTCAGTTACATTGCTTATAAATAGCAGGTTCCAATAATTTGAAGCCTTGTAGAATAGCTAAAAGAGAAATATAAGCTACTTTCCTAAATGAGTTTATATAAATTGTGAATGAGAATTGGAGAAAGCTAAACAAGATTTGTCGAGATTTTTTTGGTGTTCCGTTGAGTTTTCTGTACTATCTTATTTTTAACTTTTGAACTATACAGCAACAATGTTGTTTAAGGTTTAAATAAGGATTAGAGAAAAACTAAAGAAAGATTAATTATAAAGTAGTATTGTTTAAGTTGTAAGTGAGAATTGGTGGGAACTAAACAAGATTCGTTAAGAATATTTTTTTGTTTGGTTTCTTCAATATCTTATTTCCAACTTCGAACGGATAGAAAATTCTAGACGAATACAGACCAAATCTTCTCATGAGGTTCTGTATCAGCGCCGAATCATGTCTAACTTTTTAAGATTATTGGTGGTAAAGTTTAATATCAAATCGTCGAGGAACTTTGCATGACGCGGCGTTAGATACACAACCTCACTGGCGAAACATGATAGCTTGAACTCGTAGGGTTCAAAATTGACAAAGTTTGGACCGGACTCCTATTTAATATGTTGCACTGCAGTCTTGGTGTGACAAATTCAAAAGCTTAAATACTTTTCTAGACATTAAATAATGTCTATTAATTGATATAAATTGACATATAATAGTAAATAAAAACATCTAACAAATAAACTTGGAATTAAATAAGGAATGAGAGAAATTAGCATATCTTTGATTAAAAGAAAAAGAGACCATAACAGCCTATACCCAAGCAAGACTCAATTATTTAAGACATTTTTTAGCTCATTACATGCTTAATTAGTTAAAAATCATTTTATAAATTTTAAATACATCCAGCTCTAGTGGACTTGCATAAACCGTTATACTCCATCCGTCCAGACAAATTAACGAGATGATAGATTTTTTTTTTTTTTAAAGACGTAGAGAATATTTTAATTATAATTAGCCGAATATCCTTAATTAATTTTAGGGGTGCGCAGAGACTAACTAGTGTTCTAAGTTCTAGCTTCCCCATACACAAACATAATCATCTTTTTTGCGAATTGTACTGCCTCTAATTAAGACCTCTATTAGTTGTGTTAAAACAGGGTTAATGTGATTATGATTCTTAAAGTCAAAGTAATGAAGTCAACCAACGGAATAACAGATTGTACGAGGAAATAGCCTATGTATGGTTGAAGTCAACGTGCTTCTTTGGTTGTACCGCACGTGTCTAACGTGCAACAACCACCCCCTACGCTTGGTGACATCCAAAATTAGAAATATTTTTAAAATACGATAATATTTAAATTTAAGTATTTGATCATAGTTTTTGTGAAAAAAAAATATTCTTAAAATAATTTTTTAGAGATATTATAAAATTTTATCTATATTTATAATAAAATTATAAATTAAAAATATCATAATATTTTAAAATATTAAAATAAATTTTTTTCATTAATTTTAGAACATACTCAAAAAAATAATTATGTCTAATTTTAAGAGAGACCGGAGGTAGTAATTGGTACAATTGAAGCCTCTGCATCCTAAAGAAAGTGGACAGAAGGGAGTTAGTCGTCACTTCAACGTCAGAAAATATTTTGAACCCTAGATTTTCCAATTTCGCAAAAGTAGACCCCAGCAGAAAACATTTTGAACCCTATATTTTCCAATTTCTCAAAAATTGACCCCAGCAGAAAATATCGACACGTTGAACCTTAACATCATATCCCCATCTGAAATTCACAGAAACCAGCAAGTTTTTTTTTTTTTTTTTTTTGCCAAAATTATGTGTACCTAAGATATAAAATACATTTCACCTTAACAAAATTGCATAACCACACAACCACCCGGCCGAAAATACTTCTAAACCATTATAACGATAATGGGCGGTCATACCAACAATGTCACAAATTCAAGCTCATAAAACATTCTCACAAATTCTTTGTACCTGATATAATTAGAAACTCCATTAAGTACTCCTGCAGTCCGTACATCATGATAAGAATGTGAGGCTCTACACTGTCCAGGTTAACAAAAAAACTCATGGATCCTTTCAAATCGGTCATAATTAGGGATAGATATAATAACATATTTACAAGAAACCAAACTACTGAATCTGTTATCTCATCAATTTCAACCCAAGAAAAGGAACAATGTCGCTTAAATTGTTCAAAGATATATCAAAACCAGGATTCTTTGACTAAATGCCAATGAAAAATGGAAAAAGTCGCAGAGTATAAAAGAAAAAAAGAAATAACTTAGCATCCAGAAAATAAAAATGTAACCTCTCTTCCATCTTTGCTTTAATTAAACTCGGCATTGTTATTTAATTCTTCTATGCTTCATCATCGGCCTCTACCAATATTCTCTTGCAAGCTTCATAGCACATGAAAGAAATCCCGGCAGCAGGCACTAACTTCACGCAGCTGGGTCCCAGCCCTTTATACAAACCCTGGACCCCTTCCTGTTCAAGAATGCTAGCGAGAGCATGAAGCACATTATTATATACTCGTCCGCTTACAGCCCCAGCCTGCATGTGTTTCCGTGCCACCTCAAGAGGAAAAGTAGCACTACTCGATATAGCACCGGCCGCAGATCCAATCAAGAGGGTTTCTATGTTCCCAATTTTCTCTTGCTTGAAAAATTTCCGGTAGGCTTTCCGTAACGTGTCGTATGCAAAGTAATTGGTGGCAGCGTATGGAATAACTCCGATTAGACTCGGGGTGAGACCTCGGTAAAGCTCTCCGGGTCCCCCTTCTTGCAATATTTTTATGAATGCATCAGCTAAACCATTATAAGCATCCCTCTGCATAACCGTAAATTACTTATTAATATTTATACCCCACAAAAAAAATTGTGCTTGCAAATTTGCAGACGCTGTATATATAATTATGTTTACCCCTAAATATGTCGAGTGTTAGCTGGTAGTGGTGACATGATTGTGAAATTATGACACAAATTTGAGGACTTATAATCATTTTTATACTATCATCATTAAAAGGTGCTCTTTTAGTGGAACAAATTAATTTTGCAAATGGGACTATTCTTATAGAACTGAGTCAGTCTTACAATTACACTTATAGGGAAATTCGTGAGTAGGCTTTGAAGCAGGTCGTTGGTTTGCTCTTAAACTTTACCTGTATGGTTAACCGAGTCTTGACTAATTCAAGTGGATATGTCACCAAGGTGGAGCTAACTCCAGCACAAGCCCCTGCCACCAGCGAGGCAGGGATAGGGAGCTTAGACTGTTCGCCAGGTTTCGGAGACAGCTTCTTGTTCACTGTATCATAAGCAAATAGCTGAAAGAATGAAGAAAAAGTAAGTAGGAATAAATACACACATTCTTTGTAAAGAAAAAGAAAAAAGATATAGAAATAACAAACATCTACGATAAGGGAGAGTCATATGTTTTATGGCTTTATGGGAGCTTAGCTGGGAAGCAAGGATTCAAGTTCGGGGATTCGGGTTCACCATACAGGGATTTGACAGTTTGACGAATTTCAAAGAAAAAAAGAATTCTTGGATTCGACATATATTTAAATCTTGATTATATTTATTTAGTTATTTATATAAATATACACATACATTAAAATTACAATATCAATATCAATAAACAATAGTTAATGATAAAATTTGTAATAACTAATCCTTTCATTATTTTGTATTAACTTATTTGATGGTATTAATACATTAAAATTATATTAAGTAGTGGTATTAGACTGTATGGTATTATAAAGAATAGGGTCAATTAAGGGAACGTGATAATTAATTGATAGAAATACTAGGTTGCACGACTACTCCACAAACTACGCCTCTCTCCCGCAATCGACTAATGTGTTTCTTGCCTACTCCGCAAACTACTCCTCTCTTCCTCAATTGACTCCTCCTCTACTAGTAATTGTTTGGCAATTGACTCATCCCTTATTCTGGCGACTGATACGTCTTCTCTCTCTTCTTCTCTTCTCTGTTTTCCATTCTCACTAAATCGAACCAAATCTGTGCAACCCTTCGCAAATCCCTTACTGCCAAAACCTAATTCAAGCGAATTAACAGTCAACCTTCGACAGTTCGCTTATGGCCAAATCCCAACGAAGAATCACGCTGCACACGAATCCCTGCTGAATCCGTTCATCAGTTCGTGAAGTCCCTGACGAATCCCTGCTTCAGAGTAACATGTATGACACGAGACTTGAGACTTCAACTTGAGAAAAATAAAGGTAGAAGTCAAAGCACAAAATGAACAAATAATAATTGTTGATACAGCCACGAGATGGCCCATGCAAGTTTTTAAAATTTATTTAAGATGAAAGAAGAATATATATCAGAAATAAAATAGAGAATGGATAATGAGGTCAAGTAGTCCTCCAACAGGAAGTGAAGATCAGTTTCATACAAGTTTCATTGAAACAAACAACTTTGATCAGTGGAGAAATTTTTCTGTCAAATAGCCAGATCAATATTTTGAGAGCCATAGCTAGATTTCTACATACTATACTAATAAATCAACTCATATAGCCTTTTCAATATTCCAGCTTGTTCATTTGCAAATCTTTTTTTTTTTAAAAAAAGGTGAAAGTGATCTTGTTAAGTAAAGAGGCTCGGGACTAGAACGCCAACAAATGGACACTAGAGAAAGGCACATAACATATTCCTCCTTATTTATATCTTAATCTTGTAGTACAATCTTCAGTTCTGTAACAAATACTATATATCATATCCATAAAAGAATTAATAAAACTTACATGGAAAGGCAAGTTAAACATCCTGTATAGTTCCTATTTAAAGAGGCAAAGCATTTCCAAACGTACATGAAGGTATTAATTAAAGCATATGATACGTACATCCTCACTGATAACTATAACCCTATTTTCAGGCAACCAATCAGTAGGCATCAATCAAAATCTTCAATGGTAAACTTATGAGATGTCAACTCCTCCTCTGCACTTTCCAGAGGATGGGCTTCTTCATTTTACAGCTTTCTCACTCCTGGACTAGAATTTTATATTTCTTCCTGTAATCTTCAATTTTCAAAATTCTTTCGCAACAATTAAAACGTTCGCCAATCTATATATAATTAGAAGGGCATCGAAAAGAAGTTCAATACAAGAGGCACTCCTGATGTGTTTTAATGTAAAATAAGCAAAATTGCAGTCAAAGTTCTGTGTTTTGAAATCCACCTTATTGTTTGTCTTATGTTTATAAACGCACTTTCAACTGCATTTTCATCATTTTTACTAAAATGTCCAAAACATATCTAACAATGTCTATTATTCTGAAGACTTTTTCAAAAGCTTTCCAGTGACATAGACCAAGAACTTTTAATGTGCAATAAATGAATTATGTAATTCTAACTTATTGATGGCCAAAGATATTGATCTTTAAGAATTAAAATCTATCTGTTCTCTTTCAATATCATAAGATTACGATATATCGATATTGTAACCATAAAAGCACTATCCTTTGCCGACATGCATCCCACCAAACAGATTTTAATAGTTAAAGATCAACAGAAGGTCAAAAATCATGAAACAAAACAAAAAAGATATGCATTTCCAATCAGTTACAATGCTAACATTCTCATACAATCAACAGGCAGCCAAACTAACCTTAAAAAATAAATAAATAAATAATTGCATTTCTTATTTTAATTGTTAATAACCAAATAGCCTGTACATTTTAGGAAATAGATAGTGAATACCGTACATTATAAGATGGGTTCATGATTACCCACACACATGTTAGAAGACAACTATCTACCTATCAAAAGAAATGTTTAATTCAACTGGTTTCGTTTAGAACAATTAAGCATAACAGGACTCATTGACTATTCTACTACATTTCTAAGAGAAAGGTCATGCATGGCAAAACTTTATAACCTAATGTCAAAAGTGTGAACAGTCAATTGAATCATCCTACATTTGCCAGTCTTCGAGATTATGTAGCCTCAGCAGTCAACTTCATAGTTCATAGTTTACAAGAGTACAAATTCACAGATGAAGGTGAATTTTTCGAAATCATACCCCCTCCATGTCAAAACTAGATATACGTTGAAATTCTAACAGTCATAGCTAATATACTTCACTTAAGTACTGAAAGTAACATATGTGGTACTTAGTAGTACTATTAGGTAGTTTACAATACTTTTGCTTATAAATCAAACAATTAAGTATCGATTTTGAACTATAGGATTCCGAAATCACCTCAAAAAGTCAAAGAGTATCTCTAATTTTGGAAAGGAGGTAATGTATGAAAACAAAACCTCACCACATGGAGCAAATACTTTATCAGTAACCAAAACAAATTGAAACAAACAATTGCTGATTGCAAAAAAAATGAAACAAACGAAAATGCAAAAACGAAACCCATAAAAATGTAGGCACAAAGAAAATGGTGCTAACCAAAGATAGCAGCAAAAAAAAAACAGTTGAACTTGACCCTCAACCTCATAATTGTGATGTAAACCACCTAAGTGAAAACATTTTAATGTTTGATTGACCCTCAACCTATTGAAACAATTACTTGCAAAGTGCACCTAAATGAAAATGCATTATTGATTTCAACCAACATCATCTTATGCTTTATAAGAACAATCAACCATCAAGTCATTAACTAAGATAAATACAACTGACTAAATGAACAAAATCAAAATAAAACGAAAAAATAAAACGACATTATCTTTACCTCTATAGCTTTGCTTGGTGCCACGCGAATAACATTAACAAAATTACCCCTGAACAATCCTTTCCATCCATCAGTCTCCATAATATTCTTGAACACCTCAGTACTAGAACCCCCACTACTCCCAACCATCAAATGAGTCCTAATTGTCTCCAACGGCGCCACGGCAGTCCTAGACACCGCCCCGGCAATGGCACCACTCACCAACCTCCTCAGTGAAGGATTAGCAATCTTGACCTTAAGTGTAAGCCCGCCCTTCTTCTTCTTCTTCATAACCCCTTCTTCATGTGTCTCCTCTGAACCACCAATAATCTTAAAACCCTCCGGCAAAGACACATATTTCTCAAGTAAATCGGCGTATGGTAGCTTCAAGCTACCAGTGCCATTGTTATCCCCAGAATTGACACTAGCAAACAAGCCACCGGGGTGAAAATTACCGTCTTGAATACTCCATTGAAAACCCAACTGGGAAGAATTAGAGAAACACCTATCTTTCTTACAATCCCAAACTAGCGTATCTCTCTTACCCATTACTTAAAAATTCAAAACCTTGCAAACAAACTTTATCTGTCTTAGGGTTTACAAACAAAACCCAATATGACAAATTATGTTTGCGAGCAATCTGTTGGTGGCAAAGAAGAAAAAGATTCGATTTTGGCCAAATGCGTATTCATTTTTGGTAAGTGGGTACTGCAGAAGTGATGAAAAATATTCGATATTTTCAAGGGAATAAAGATGTGAGAGACATTAGGTATTATTAAAATATGGAATATCAAAGAGGGGGGTGGGTGAAACTTATGAGGGGGTTTCGGTGAGGAGAGAGAAATCTAGAAAGAGGTGCCAATGTGCGCCACTGCTCTTTCAGCCCCAGCAGCAACGCCACAGTCCACAGACCGGCGTATGAATATCGGAGTGGCATATAGTTTATTATTATTATTATTATTATTATTATTGGGGTGCAAAAATAGTGCTTGTTTGGCAGGAATTTCTACAGATTTTAGAAATTATAAAATTTAAATATAATAAAACTTATACTTAAAAATATAATAATATATTTTAAAAATTAATTTATAATTTTATTTTTATTTTTATTTTAATTTCTTATTATATTAATTTTAAGGTGTGAACTCAATTTGTTAAATTGTATGAAACTAACTCATACTCCCTTCCTCCTTACTATAAAAATTATAATATTAATTTTTTTTAGATGTTCAATAAAAATTATAATTTTTTTTGGAAAATTTAATAATTTAAATTGTCTAAATTATCTTTACTTTATCAAATATAGTCTACTATTTTAATTATTATTCTCATATTTAAAATTATAATATCAATATTATACCCTCACCATTTTAATCACTATTCTCCTTTTTAAAATTATAATATTACTACTTCAATCACTATTCCTCTTTTAAAATTATAATACCAAACAAATTTTTAAATTTTCATAAAAAAATTAAAATGTTATAATATAAATGAAACAGAAGGAATAATAGTCAAATGGATAGTATGATATATACACAAGTACTCTTTTTGTGACTTTTTAGACAGTAAATAAAATGAAAGTACAATTAAATCAAAATAGAAAAATAAAAAATAGGGATATTATTTTGGGCTCTAAATCATTTTACTTCTACTACTAAACAATATTTACATGATTTTGATTTTTTAGTAAGTACAATTGATAAAAAAAAATGGAGTCCAAATATTATTTTTTCCAAAAAATATTTTTCTTTTGTTTTTAATATAAACTATTTTTCTTTTGACAGATAAACAGATCCTAATGATGAGAACAAAATATTAGTGTTTCCTAAATTTTGGCTCCAAATAAAGGGAATCCAAATACAAAGTATGTAATATTTACAATAATATTTTATATTCTGATTCCGACAAATTTCCGACAGACACATAACAAAATTCATATTTGTATTGATAATAATTATATGTATGCAATTGTAAGTAGATTCTAAGGCTATGAATCAGATGATATAGAAAACTACTCAAATATATTCCATTTAAAACTATAGGGCTTTCACTAAATTATTATTTTATTTTTTTTGTTATTTCCACGTTTTTCTCACCCTAAAAACATGCAAACAACAAAATAGACTGAAAATAAAAAATTTATTGCTTTAAATCTCCCTTTTGTTCATTTGGACACTCATAGATGTGGTGTGGTAATGACACTTTAACAAGTGTCGCATGTACGGAGTACTATATTTGTTGGCTGATTTAACGTGTTTATTGTGGTTGTTGGGGCATTTGGCAACTCAAAATTCTTAGGTATCCACTGCTTGGTTATTTTAGTCATATTAGGCTGCGATTTTTAAGTAGAGCTGAATCTACGTGCTTGTTTGGTAACGATTGGGAGATCACCAAATTGCACTTTAGATTTAATTTCAAGTTTTTATTAAAATTGAAAATTTTAAAGTTAATTTTTTTAATTTAAATTTAATCTATTAAATATATAATATTTTATTGTATTTAAATTACATAATTTCTAAGCGCCAATATCAAACAAAGTCATATTAACATAGTTATCATAATTGTATCAGATTGGCTGATTCAATCGATCCAACCGTGAACTGGAGTATTGACCGGTCTTGTTATGTTAAAATATAGGACTTGCATTTGAACCGGATGAAATCGTTAAAAGCGGCCGGAATATATCTAAATTGATGAATCGAGCGAAATATAAAAAATCGTTCTGGTTTTGTATCTTCTTCAAACAAAAAAAAAATACCCAAATATGAATTACAACCAAACCTTGATATATAATTGTAACCAAATTTGCTGTTGTGAAGAAAGTAAACAAAGGAAGTTAAATAAGAATAATAAAAGAAGAAGATAGCAAATCGACTATTAAAGCTTTGCTCGGATCCTCTTCTTGCATGTTAGTTGTCTGATTGATTGAAGAATGGATAGCTTTCTTCCTCGTGGTTGTAGAGAGAAAAATATGAGAAAATATCTCTTACTCCTGTATTGAACATTATTTTATAATATTATTACTTTTTACATCATTTAAAATATATTATCATATATTTAATAATAAAAATCCGGCTCAAACGGTTGAACTATTAAACCATTGAACTATTACCTCGATCGGTTCAATATCCGATCCGGTTATAACTATGCATATTAGAGCCATATTTGTTACATTACCAGCATGTTATTAGCAATAAGGGTGTTACATATGCTATTCAATTTTAGTCACATATATATATATATATATATATATATATAGAGAGAGAGAGAGAGAGAGAGAGAGAGAGAGAGAGAGAGAGAGAG
>JAUMHB010082037.1:0-12025 GCA_032359685.1 Pittosporum tobira | reverse complement strand
CGGCGTCTCAAAAGTCGTCCGACGAATATTAGTAAGGTCTACATGTTTTCTGTTGTGGGGTCCACACGTATTCTATTATAGGATCCACAAATACTTTGCGGCGCATAGTACGAGAATAAATATTTCATAACTTTAACATTTATATTTTTTTTGTCAGAAACCAATATTTGCATTTAGCACCTTATAATTTATTTTATTTCCAAAATATAATATTATTAAATATAAATAAATTTCATAACATATTAAAAATATTGAGTTCTTATAGTTGGCTAGTCTCCTCTGAAAATTAGTTGAGGTGCACGCAAGCCGGTCTAGACATCGAGTTAAAAAGGGGGATAAGCTAAAGTGAAACGGTGTCGTTTTTATGAGGCAAGCTCAAGTGCAATTTACGTTACAGCTACGTATGGATTGACACCGGCCCAAACACGACCTAAGAGTCGACTTCTGCAAGTCCAGCAGCCTTGGCGTACCATTGGTCAGAGATGGGGCAAGCATTTCAAATAAAAAAGAGACAAAGAAAAATTAAAATAAAAAATGGAATGGTATAAATCGGACAAACAGGGCGCTGTAAAAGCAATGGGCGTTTAAAGTGGTTTTCGGTTGAGACTTGGTCGGATCCATATTCGCTAACCTCATTTCTCTCTCTGTCTCTCCGAGAATGGCACCCGCCATGAAAGTTGTGTTCGGATTGCTTACACTTGTAACCGTCGGCATGATCATCGGTAACCCTCTGAACAACTCTCTCTCTCTCTCTCACACACACACACACACAATATAGTTTTCCGATTCATATTTATTTTAATTTTAATAAAACTAGCTACTCATTTATGCTATTATATTTATTTACAATTGATCAGCCGAGTCCTATTTCTATACCATAATAATATAGGTATTAAATCCATAGATAATTATCAGTAATTATGAATTTTCTTTTTATACGAATACCATTGCGTTGATTATTTGCGTAATCATCCCGCTGAATGACAGAAATTATGTGAAAAAGTATTTATTTTAATGATCCCTGAATAAGAAAAAAAATGTTTATTGATTAGATAGGTGTTGAATAATATTATTGGAACAGTGGGTCTAATAAGGGTAATTTTAGAATTCAATACAATTTTTATAAACCAATCTAATTATTTTTTTGAAAATCAAATGGGGATAACTACATTGAAACAAAAAAGGAGTATATATTTCTCAATTTTATCTTTTGTTTTATTTATCGGAAAGTATTATTACTCCCAAAATTTGGTTGTTGCACTCACATTTAATTTTATTATTTAATGTGTTTATTTTATTTTATATTTTATTTATCTCGATGTTCCTTCCATCCTTCTGGATAGAGTAGTTTCTACGCAACAACTAGGTCTGGTTGGAAGTTGGAAATTTTTGGGGCCCTTGTAAAATGCAAATCAAAACCATGCAGCTTAGGTATTAGAATAAGTATGATTCTCTTGCATGAAATTTATGATTCTGATATATAATTGTTTTCTAATTGGGGATGGGTTTGCTGCATATAATTTCTACATTGAATCATATACTATTACGAGAAAACGAGGATGTCACAATGCCTTTAATACATGGTAATAGTATTGGCATTTCATAATTGAGTATGCAGGAGCTTTATTTCAGTTGGCAGTTATCCGAAGGTTGGAAGACTCGTCTGGTAAATTTTCTCAATCATTCTCTCCTAGTGAACAATTTTTGTTTTTTGTTTGTGTCACTTTTATAAGCTTATTTCAACTTATAAGTATACAAAAGAATATTCTTTTAGTTCACTAATTTATATTTATTTATTTGTATGATATTATTAATTGAATTTAATAATATCAGTTTCCTAAAACTTCAATTGAAAAAACTGCTCAAACAATTTTTTGAATAAATAAAAATACATAAGCAAGGCCTACTGTTATTTTTTTTTTTTTGGCTCTCTGTAAAAGGATTTATGTTGCATTTGGCTCCCTTTTCTTTTGGAAATGGAACATAATGAAATTTTACATTGAAAATGGTTGTTTGAATGAAATGTATAACTAGCACTAAAACTTAAGGTGAAAATGAGGTTGGAAATGGAATGGTTGAAACCCACCTCTCTCAAGATGAATAAACATGCACTACCCATTCCCACATCCTTTTCATTTTCAACTAAAATTTTAGTGCCAACAACACATTTTATTTCATCAAACACTTTTTTTCAATGTAAAATTTCATTCATTCCTTTTCCCCAAGGAATGGGAACCAAATGCAATATTAGAGATAATTTCATTGCACCAATAAATCTATGGTTTCCTCACTAATAAAATGCTTAGAATTATATTGTTACAGGGTCCAAGTTTCCCTCATTCAGAAGAAAGCATGAAACATACGATTTCGGTGACCTACAGTTGCCAGCAGGTTGGTAGGGTTCATGGTGTTCCTGCTGTTTATACTTGGATGACAATATATATCCTCATCAATGAGATTCTGTAAAAGTTTTAATGTTGAATTACTAGCATTATTGTTCATTTATGCTTTGATTGCTTTCAATGTTTTGCTACTGCAAGTGGGCCTCATCTGAGGACTGGGTGATACATTTTATTTGGAGAACTAGGTAAATTTGTATAAAGACCTGCTTTTATATTAGATTTCTTTAGTTGCCTGAATAAACTGACTGCTTGTTGACGTGCTTTCATTTGAATTATATTGTGTATGATTGTACTGTTACTAAGTAAGAACTAGTAGCAATACTAATTCGGCAGAACATTTGATAAATATCATAATTACATAATTGACTATATTGATTCTGAAAAAGGGAGAGGGAGGGTGATCTCAGCCGCATACACTGGGTGTGGTCCTTAGTTGGTGTATCACTGGAGTCTTGTTTTTGTACTCCTTTGTCAGGAATAGAGTCCTACTGTTGTCGACTTTTTCCCTCTCAGATATATAGGTTTGTTTAAGACATGTTTAGAAGTATCTTTTGGCTCTTCATATTCCAATATTAAAATTTCAAGATTGGATTTTAGATTAGATTAGATTTTTAAAAAAAAAAAATTGGAAAACTATGCCCAAGTGTATCCTAGAAAACCTTGAGATTCGAAAAAAAAAATGACTTTTTTCCAAAGGGAGTATTAGTAGTTCTCTGCCCTTATTTCGTTAATGTATGTCCTTCAATTGTTATTTTTATCCCTGATTTCAGGTTCTTCTCACTGGGCGAATGACAAAGATGCAGTAACTTTACGCATTGGATATGTATGTTCTTAGTCTTGGTTTAAATAATTCAAATGTTGCTCTATGGTTCCATATCACATACTTTTCACATGCTGTAGGGTAAAAGAAATAATGTCTTTCATCTCGAACGAGTTATACCTAGTCTATAGCGTTTTGGATTAGTGCTTTTTATGCATACAGGGAACTAATTAACTAGCTAAAGCAAGTTAGGTCTACAATCAGTTGCCAAATGAAGAGTTGGAACTACAAGTTTACACCTTGGAATTGTGATATTGTATAGGATAATAATAAGTAAGTTGAGGCATTTTCTTGTTATATGCCTCCATCTAAAGGGATAACAGTAAAATTGTTGTTTTTGCTTAATTATGTCTCTGCCATGTTATACCAACAGTCAGTGTCTCTCTTTTTTATTTCTTAAATTGGGAGGAGTGTCATTTCTGTTTTGGATCTGGAACAGCACCCGGTAGTACATGCCACATGGTGCTATAAACTCAACCAAAAGGCAAATATTATTTGGCTTCATTGGCCATCCGCTTTTTTTGAGGATTCGGGGCAAAATGGTATTCGGCTGGCTCATCTGAACCTTTTGTTGATTTTATGTCGGAATTGAGCCCTCAGTTTTGAGTTTGTAGTACGGCCAGCTTTGGTTATTGCTACGCCACCTTTAGACAAACGTCATGCAAGCCACTCTACAATTGACCCAGAAACATGTCGATCAAATTGTGCTTAATTTGAGTGTCAACTTTCTGCAATGAGGTGCCCAAAAATAAGTTTTAGAATTTTTCTACAGGCTCCTAGTTTGTCTCTTTGTCCTGGTAAGACCGCGATAGAAAATATTAGATGTACCCTTTCATGATTTCAGCCAAGTGAAAAGTGCACTTGACAAATAAGCTGCATGTGCTAATCACCATGTACACAAACTGACTTCTTTTATATTTTTTCCCTCTTATTATTTTTTGGTAAGTTCCCTCTCATTAATCTAAGTTGCATTTGGATTTATTTAGATTATCATTCTTCTTTACACCAATATCAAGAAAAAAAATTAAAATTTACATTTCTTTAGATCGAAATATCACCATTTGTTGCCTTACTAGTATTATCTAAGTATTATCACTGTTTATGTGCTGCCCTTAGCTGAATCTTCCTTTGTTTGATTATGCAGGTCAAACCTGAAATAATTAGCTGGTCACCTCGAATCATTGTATTTCATAATTTTTTGAGCATGGAGGTATGCATGTATTTGTTATTTACCGGCTTCTTTATTTATTTATTTTTAAAATCAGATAAGTCTTGGTTGATATTATTTTGTCAGATAAATTGTTTACCATCAATATGTTATACCGTCTTAGTGGATTAATGGTAATGGATATATTTAACTATAGATCTGAATTTGATTATATTTTGTTTGTAGTGAATAAAAGCATGACTCGGTACCAAATTTTTGTTGCCTTTACATGGTTAAAGCTGAGTACATGGTAAAATCAAGTACTCTGCAGTATTTGATGTTATATGTATGATTGTAAGGATGTAATATTTTCACTATTAAAACCCCAATGGGTGGGAAAAATGGCAGAGGCCTTTTAGGGGAATACTATTACCATCCAGATCATGCATCATGTTAAGTGTTCTGGAAGTTCTATGGAAACATTTTCTAGCTTGACCGTATCAATGACTTTCTGTGTCAAATGGTGTTTGTCTCTTAGTACATGCTAAACAATATACGACTATCACATCAAAATTTTAATGAAAATTAATTCTATCACGATTTGTATGCCATCAAGCTAATGTTGTTTGATTGATGCAAAAAGAATAATACTAATGGTCCATGATGTTGAAACTGAACCCAAAGCTTATTATGTTGCCTGTATAGGAATGTGATTACCTTAGAACACTTGCAAGGCCCCGACTTCAGGTTTCCACTGTTGTGGATACAAAAACTGGAAAGGTGAGTCTAAGATGCAGCTCAACTTCATCTTTTTATTAGTTAATGACATTCTTATCCTCCCATGTCATTAATTCTCACACTTAAGTTTATCAAAGATTTTTTATGAGATTCTATTTGGTCATATGATTCATTGAAAGAATAATTATTGTGAATTGCTATTTTCATATATTTTTTTATGTGGGGCCCATCACTTAACCCAACTCTTACCCTAAAATGCCCCTATTTTTAACCCAATAATTAACTGAAATTGTAGGCATACTAGTAGGCAATTTAGGCATAACAGGATGAGTTGGATTAGGTGGTGGGCCCTATGTGGAAATAGCAACTCCCAAATGGGCTCCACGCATCCAGTAAGTGTTGCCAGTTTGTCATAACTTTAGCAATTATGTGCTATAATTATTCCAATAAACCATATTTAGTAGTTTCGAAATTTATATATACACACAATACACATATATATATATATATATATATATATATATATATATATATAAGATGAATAAGTTATGACACTATTTTAAGATGATGCATGGAACATGACTTGTTACGAAAGAAAGACAATGACTAACATCAACTGATAACCTTAATTTGCGTCAATTACTTAAGGAACTACCACTTAGCAGATTCTGAACTGTTTCCTTGATGCATTACCACATGTAAGATGAATAAGTTAGACAAGGGGTTCCTACTTGAAGTTTTCTGCAATCGATGCCAAAGCAAGTCCAGCACTTACTTCCCTTAAAGCCTTACTGCAGTCATCATGAGCCATATGTTACCGAACGTGAAAGGGTCATCCCCTGTATGTCATCCCAATTTGGGTTCCGAAGGGATAGTAGTCAACCTGAAATCCAACATTATCTTTATTTGATAGTAAATATTAATTTCCAACATTTATTGATGCTTAGGGGAAAGACCTAAAAGCTATCTTTATGGGGATGAAAATTAATAATTGGCTATAACATATTTTATATTTCCGCCACCAACTCAAAAGAAAATGGTGGGATCAAAGTTTGAAAAATACTAATCTTTTTGGAAAACGAGGTGAGAACTGTCAAGATTTTTAAGCCTTTGGCAGTTTGGTTCCAGTTGGCAATAGAAATTTACAATTATAAACACTACTACCTCCGTTTGAAAAATAGATATATGCTTTGACTTTAGAAGTGAACTTATGAAATCCTAAAATTTAAAAGTGATGTGGTTCACTTGATTTGAGCCAGTACAACCATGAATGAATATTACAAACTAAAAGTACTATCGGGAACAAAGATGCGAAGGTTCTTCGAAAGTATAATTCTTTGGCTACTATATGCTCTATTAACTATAATTTTCATGGATACCCATCTTCCTATTCCTCTTCATTGGGACGAGATCTCTGTGGGTTTTGCTGATGGGAGTTTTTAGAGGACTTCTTCTCCTCACACCCTGTACTCACTTTTCTGACTAATTACATTTCTTTTACCCGAAAAAAAAGGCACTATGAATCTCAAAATTTTTTCGTTATACCAAGTTAGATGAATCATATGAATTTTACTTTTAGGATTTCACAAAGTGACTGTAAAGAGTCAAAATGAGACTCTTTTATTTTTATTTATTTTTATTTTTGTACTTTTTATTTTTTTTGGGGTGGGGATAATGAACTAATTTGTAAAATTTTCCCAAGGGCTAAGGTATGATTTTCCACCTTAGCTACTATGAGGCTCTGCCCATGAGCAATAATTAGTAGTTCCATGAGTAGTGAGTTGGAGGACAAGCAAAAACACTTTTTCATTACCATTGCCTTGTAAAAGGATGAGAAATTGGATTAAAATGTCAAAATGGTTCTATCTAATGGCCCCCTTTCTTTGGATAGAAGAATATCCTATGTTGATCTGGTGAATGATGTTGGCATTGATGTATGAAAGAATTTATGTACAAAAATATGCTTTAAGGGCTTCGTAAAATACATATGTAGAGATTTATGTAAACCCGAGTGCTGACAATTTATCTGCTTGGTCATTTCTATATTTTTGTAAATGCTCCGTATGGAAATGAATTTTATTTCCAGATTAGATGTTTTTATGCATTTCACTCTGATTTATCTCAACATGTATCACTTTAGGGAATTAAGAGTGATGTTAGGACGAGCTCGGGTATGTTTTTGAACCCTCAAGAGAAAAAGTATCCAATGATACAGGTTGGTAACTTTGTATAGTTTTAAGTTCTCATTAAAGCGTTACTTCATGCTTAATTCTTAATGGTTTCCCTTTGTCTCTTGCATGATCAGGCAATTGAAAAACGAATTTCCGTTTATTCACAAGTACCAATTGAAAATGGAGAGCTAATTCAAGTGTTAAGGTTGGTAATTAACTGAATTGTTTGTTAAATCCTTCATATGAATGGGAAGGCTAATTTCTTCTACTATCACGGCTAACATCTCCAGAAGCACAGGTACGAAAAAAATCAATTTTACAGACCCCATCATGACTACTTTTCTGATACAGTAAGTTTAATTTTCTTTAATTTTTTAATTTTTTGCCAAGTGATACAGGAAGTTTGTTACACCCAACATCTTCGTTACTTCTTTGTCTATGATATCCATGGCATAAGTTTTTCCTGTATCATTAAATGCTTTAGAGTCTTTTCTCATGTAAGTGCTCTGAATTGCAGTTTAACCTGAAGCGTGGAGGTCAAAGAGTAGCAACTATGCTTATGTATTTAAGTGATAATGTTGAAGGGGGAGAAACGTTCTTTCCTGTGGTAATTGCATTTCAAACTTTGATCTTCAACTTGTGTTGTTCCAAATTAAAATTATAAAGTAGTTCACATCGACGTTTTAAAACAGTATTGTTGCACAACCTTAAATTGATACTCCCTCCTTCCCATTTTGAATTTTAATAAGAGTCAACTTGTGAATCCTGAAATTTAAAATTGACGTGATTCATTATGGGATTGGAAACATATAAAAGTTTTAATGAGAAACCCTTTGGATGATTTACATTATTCACGATTGTCTAGACTAAAATAAGATGAATTCATGTGAATTTCAAAATTTAGGATTCTAAAGATTGACTTTCAAAAATCAAAATAGGACTTTTTTTGTGGAACCAAGGTAGTAACACATTTCTCAATGAGTTAATGACTAATGTATGAACAATCTGTTTTGGTTACCAATCACATATATAAATAATATTAAAACTATGGTTGACTATATGAGATACTTGGCAAATGTAAGAGCTGCATTGAATATTCCTAGCTTTATTCACATGGCTTCTTAATCTTATGAATCATCAGTGTTTTTAACCTTCATAGAAAAATGTATCTTTATTATACATATTATTTATATATGTTTCTTTGATCAGCAATTATACTTGAACTTCTTCTTATGTGATTCAATGATGTCAGGCTGGTTCGGGAGAGTGCAGCTGTGGTGGGAAAATGGTTAAAGGGATGTGTGTAAAACCTAATAAAGGAGATGCCGTGCTTTTCTGGAGCATGGTATGTTTCCTTCAAATACTACTCCACTCACTTGAGATATTATTAGTAAATGATTGACATATGGCCTTTACTTGACCAAAATAAAAGTCCTTTAAAAAAAATAAAATTTGGTAGGTTCCATATTCATTACGTCTGTTTTACTTTCTGTTAGCAGCATCTACAATAGATCAAATTTTGAAAAATACTTAAGTCACCATAACATAGATATGGCATTTCCTGCCTATTTGCTTTGCCTTTTTACGAAATTTCTGGCCTTTATAGTCATTTCAGTATGGTTCTTCATGATGTTGTGATTAGGATTTGCTTTGTTCAGAATTACCTAAGTTTCCCCGCGCATTTGTGGGCCTTAGTTCTGGTTCATCACCGATTCCCTCTCTTTCTTTTCTCTCTTCCTGTGTTCAGTCTTTAAAAGTTTTGTTTTAGTCTTTCTAATAGGAAAGAAAAAGAAAAGGGCTTCCACATGGCAATCCTTCTCAAATTATAATATAGCGACAGATATGGCTTTGAACTTTTGAAAAAGAATGACAAAAGTAAAATTATTTTCTTTAAATTAGGCAAGGATTGCATCAAAGAAAAATTGTTTTCATGATTCCATAAACGTACAAGTTTTTTGTTTTTTATGCTAAGCTATTGCTGATACACGGGCACGTGTTTAGACCTAAAATTCGTATCAGATGGCGCTTTTTGTTTAGCAAGTGTTGGTGGAAAACACATATTCCCTCCGTTCAACCAAAAGAGCCCAATTTTGATTTTTGAAAGCCAATCATTAAAACTCTAAATTTCAAAAATAAGATAAAATGATCCAGTTTTTGTCAACAGAATCCTGAATCCTGAATCACATCAATTCTAAATTATTGACCCTTAAAATTTGAAAATTGAATCGTTTTGTGCAACGGAGTGCATAAATAGTAAAACTGTGGAAGTGACAATTAGCAATACGCTAAGCTCTTGACACATTTCACATATCTTCAAATGTATTGGCTTGTGGATGACTAACTTGTCCTCCCCGTTTCAGGGACTAGATGGACAATCGGATCCAAACAGTATACATGGAGGATGTGAGATACTGTCGGGAGAAAAGTGGTCAGCTACAAAATGGATGAGGCAGCAAACTACTTTCTAATTTTAATAGCCGGCCAAACTGTATTGGTCTAGTAGACTTATAAATAGAACTGGTTAGCATAAAATTAGTATGAAAGGAAAAGTAATGGATTGTAGGCGGACAAACACAAGTCAGCAAGAAGCCAAGAACCACAGTTCAAAGTTTCCATAAACAGAGGAAAGATGATGTAAATGTGTACCATATTATTCCAGCCTCATTTTTGCTAATAACTTTTTTCGATTTTATGAATTTGTGACTCTTGAATTGTGCTTTGGCTCTGTTAGTTAGGAGTTAAATTAGCTACAAATTTTTATAATTAAATAAAAGATTTATAATTGAATAAATTGTTCTAGGTGAGGTGAAAAGTCAACAGTAAAACTTGTCTGGGTTATTTTTCAGCAAAGCTGACTTTGCCCTGGAGTGGTAGGAAATGCGCCGCCCTCGAAGAATTGTGTCGTATTACGTATCCATGTAACTTTTCGTGTTTGAAATTGATATTAAACAATTATTGTCTGAATCTGCAAAAATGATCTAAAATTTGGTTCAACCGACCAATACAATCGCAATTATATTTACTAAAAACTTGATTTCACCAAAATTTGGTTTAATCAACTCCATCACAATCATATTGCAATTCATTTTCTTTTCTTTTATTAATAAATTTATTTTTATCATTTATATTATTAAATTTTATAGTCCTGACTTTTAAAATACATTTTATTATGTGATATATAATCAAGCAAAAAAAAAAATTTCTTATTCTTAAGATTCGTCAAATATTTTAGGGCTTTTAATATAATGTAGTGTATAATTAGAAGTATTATTTTTATTTACTCATTTGTGTGTGTGTGTGTATATATATATATATGCACTATCAATTTAAAGTTTATTTTTTAAGATTATACTAATTTCATTAATAATATCTATCATGAATTTATAAATTACCCAAGATAAAGTTATTTTTTTGTTAAATCTTCAAATTATTTATTATTAAATCATAATGTAATAAATATATTTACAAATATTTAAGTTAGTTAGTAACAAATAAGTTTCTCAGTATATGTTGAAAATATATTTTATTTTTTAAAACTCTATCATTTTTAGATAAAAGGAATAGTAGAATTAAAATTATTTTTTCTCTCATCTTATTAAAATAAATTAATTTTTATTCGTTTAAATTCTTAAAGTTTGTATTCCTAACATTTAACTAACTTTTATCATATACTAGTATATTATCATGCAGAAAACAAATCTTATTCTTAATGTTCATTGAATATCTTAGAGTTCTTAATATCATGTAAGTATATAATGAGTATTATTTTTATTTATTAATGTAAACTTTCAATGTGATATACACCCACATACACACTAACTATTAAATTTGAAGTTTATTTTTTAGGATTATATTAATTTTATTACTAATAGCCATCAAGAAATTATAAATTATTCAAATCTAAATTATTTTTCCATAAAAATTCAAGTTATTTAATGTCAAATTTCTAAAAAGCAACTCGTGCTTTGCACATAATTTCAAATTAATTATTTTCTATCTAGCTACCTTCTTCTCTCCCTCTAACAAAGAAAAGGAAAAAATACTTTTTAAATATCTAACTTCATTGAAGTATCGAATAAATTTAATAATATTTAATATAATTGAAAGAATTGTATATATTTAAATATACTAATCGTTGCAATAAATAATTTAATATAATAAATAGAATATTATTAAGTAGTAATTATATGTTGTTTATAAAATAGACTTGGATATCAATCAAAATAAAATAAATTCATTTATTTGATTTTTATCATTTCACCAATATACTATAGCAAAACAAAGACAGCCAATTATATTTTCTGGGTTAGGCAGTTTATTTTTATCGTTTTGTGCCTCTTTTTTTTCTTTTCAAAATTATAGATACTTTTTAACTTTGTAGGAGTATTTTTACGTAGCTTATAATATTGATTTTAACATTAATTAAAAGAAAATAAATTTATTTATTTTAGAATTCTGCAAATATAGTACATCAAAACAGAGACAATAAATTATATTGTATTTTAATAAAATTATAATTAAAATTAAAATTCATAAAAAAGTGTTTAGTACTTTTACTATTAAAATTAAAAAACGAGTGTTTAGAACTTTATATTATTCTATACTCCCTAAGTATGGGAAAAGAAATATTTATTTCAATCTTTTTAAAATTAATTTATAAATTTAAGTTACTATGCTACTAAATTTAAAAGAAGAAATATTATAACTTGTAATATTTTTTTAAAATAATTTAATTTATTAATATATA
>JAUMHB010082036.1:29607-31619 GCA_032359685.1 Pittosporum tobira | reverse complement strand
TCATTAAACCATTATATCTTTTCATATAAAATTGTGTAATAAATATATTAAAATATATTTATCAATTTTATATTATTAAGGATTTTGAAAATTTTCAACAAATCCTTCATAGATGAGTAAATGTTTTCGATAGTTTACAACATTTAAATTTTTACTGACTAAAATTCGATTAATTCACATGAATTTGAAACTTAGGAATTTAAGATTTTATTTTAGGATTTAAAAAACAATGAACAGAGGGAGTATTAAGAGAACCCGTGCAATAGTTTTTACATGAAAAAGGTTTCTCTTTTGATATATTAGCACTTGGCAATTTCCTCCGATAAATTAGAACGCTCCTTTATACTCATTTTTGATCTTGTTTCGGCAGTCTGTATCAAGAACCTTTGTGGAGAGATATATAACCAAGGACACTGCCAGTGTTATCCTTCAAGGTACAGATGGAAGAACTTGGCCAGCTAAGTGCACTAGCTATCCAAACAATCACAATGCTATGCTCAGTTGTGGCTGGATTCCATTTGTACGAGGCAACGATTTGTATGTAGGTGATGTTTGTGTGTTCGAGCTGATTGATAGCACTGTAAATTTGCTGAAAGTTTTCATATTCCGAGCTACAAATGTATGCAAATAACCGTAGTTTCTGGTATTGTACCCCCATGTTCTATGTAATTAACTCTTCCCACATGGCTAGTGGTATGTGGCTAATACAATTTGCTGCTCTGTCATGTTTTGTGTACTGGATTGTTAACTCCTGCACAAATATCAATTCCCTCAACAGGATTATACTTTCGTATAACACTATTACTGTTTGTGAACCTATGTTTTTGAATTTTTATTTTATTAGGCATAGTTAAAACCCTATCTTTTCTCTATATTATACTTACATTATATTATTATTATTATTATTATTATACCGTATTATGAGAAGCCCCTTTTTAATATGAGGTCCTCTTCTATTATTAACATATAATATTTTTAGGGTTAGGGGAATTTTTATTTAAATAAAAGAGCGGGAAATGAGTTGAGTAACAACGAACAGATTACAGAATCATCTCAGTAGGATGTTTGCCATTATTTTTAGCTGAGACTAATGTCCACGTGGCATGTCCTCTATTTTCCAATTAATCACATCAAAAAAATATCAAAAATAAATAATAATTAAAAAATAATTCCAGTGACACTGAAAGGACGGAAGCTGTGGAGAAAAAGTAGGCCAATCAGAAAAACGTGGAGGGATGGATTGGGTGTTGCCATGTTGAGACGTCGAGCGTAGGGTAACTCTAGTTTAATTTTTAGAGTAATACTATAAATATTAATAAAATATATATAATTTGATGTGTTAAATTATAATTAATAGTTGTATAATTATATAAAAGATGAGTCTATTATTATAATAAATTTTAATTTAATACTTTAATTTGTATATATTTTATTAATATATTTAATTATGTATGTAATACTTTAATACGTTAATTTATATATATTTTATTGGTGTATTTGTTAGTATTTATAGTATTATTCGTAATTGAGTTTTATTTGGGAAAATCCATCATTTGATGTTGCAATTTTTCTCTACCAAGGAAACTGTCTATTGCTAAGCTAATTAGTTCATTAATTGTGCTTGAAGTGTTCGAAATAGATTTTTTTTAAAATTAATTATGTGTTGTACCTTAATACTCTAAATATAATACGATGTGAGAGGTATAACCCTAGTGTAGAACTACTGAAGTATGCAGATGCTTTATCGGGAGTCAAAAATGAGAATTTGGCGCCTACACTAAAAAGGTGACGTGTGGGCCGTGGATGGTTGTCGGGCGGCAGAGGCAGCAGTTTCAGTCGTATGCAAAAGCCACCGGCATCGAGGAATCTCGGTAAAACGAAAACAGCTAGACACGTGGAGAAGAGCGTTGGGCCCTTTAGGGCAACTGTCTCAAGGCTAAACTTATTTAGTGTACATTTGATAATAACATTAAAAAATTATAATATTTAAATATAATAAATTATAATATATT
>JAUMHB010082036.1:7107-24607 GCA_032359685.1 Pittosporum tobira | reverse complement strand
AATTTTCCATTTTCAATGTCAAATTATACATCTCACACAGCTATTAAATTCTGAAGAGTTCGAATTTGGGCAGTTGACCATGTTCTTCAAAGGCTGGATTCAGCGCAAGTTAGTGGCGCTGTTAAACCCATGGCTGCGGCGAGAACCGGAGCTTGAACTCAGCCTAGGGTTTCTTCGTTCTCAAGGCATTGCCAAAAACCTCCGATTCGACACTTCGGCTCTCAATCAGTCACTCGACGACTCGGCTCGCTTCTCGTTCACTGATTTTGTAGTTGACGAGTTGAGTCTCGGTGTATCCAATTGGTCCGCCCCTGCCTTTACAATTACCGTTGACGGCCTCCACGTCACTCTATCAGTAGGGTAATGACGCTACTCCTATATCTATCTTTATTCTCCGTGTATATATATATATGAGATGTGCAGTAAAACGTCGTCATATTGTTTAGTAAAGGGGCAATTCACAAGTCAAAACGACAACAATTTATTGCATATGATTTCAAAACAACGTCATTCTATTTTATAGTGCACACAGTTCGTGCACCATGGTGCATATTATAGTATATAAGGTGTGCGTATGTGAGTGTATTTGCAATATTTGAATTTTATTAATATGTTGACATTTAATGCGGTAGGGAAGTGAAACATGAGAGAGTGGTGAAACAGAGGGGCCAAAGAATTGATACGTCAATGGAGAATCTGAAGAAGCTTTTATCTGAAATTGATCCAAAGGTATTGGGTTAACATTTATTTTAATATTTTATTTTTAGATTAGTAAAGGAATACTATTACAAGAGGTATTATAATCCAAAAGTTAACTAGTAACAATAATTAGGAACCCCAATGCCTAAGAATACGAGAAGCTAAGTGAGCTACATTGACCTAATATATAATAGTAGAGAAAATAAGTATAGTAAAATGAATAAGCAGGGATTATATGTTCGTAACCATAATGCTCATGCATAATAAATTAAACTCTTGTGAGTAAAGCTAAAATTCGCAATGGTGGGTGGTAATATCTGATAAAAGAAGAAAAAAGTAACAGTTTTTGGCTCATCTGTAGTCTCTGTATTCTTAATCTTTGATCTTGATTTGATTATGTTTCTGAGTCTATCACTTGGTACTAAAGTGTTCTCTAGTCCGTATGTGATAAGTTGCTCATTATTGTTGAGGAATTATCTCAGTACACTCTCTTTCTAATAAAAAAATATTCCTATCTGAAATAAGAGAAGGGATTATCAATTGCTACAACTGCACTACGATAGTCTGAATTTTTTAATTGATTTCGAAAGATCAACCATTGTCACTGAGTCTTCTTGATCAATTACAGGGTAGTGCTTTGCATGATGCCATGGAAAGGATTTCAGACATAATTTGTTTGAGCAATCGGAAAACTTCAATCCTCAACACTGTACTGGCACATTGTCATCTACAGATAAGTCATATTCATCTGTCGGTACAGTGTTCCAGTTCAAATAATTCTCTCTCATGCTTGTTAAATATAGAGGAACTTGACATAGAATCTCAATTTAGCAAGCGTGGATGCTTTCTCAGAGGAGTGATCAGTTCACTTGTTTTACCTTCTAGAGATAAGTGGTTTGGCCTTGAAGTTAGAGGTTTCACTATGGGATTAAAGAGTAATGATCACACCAGCAAGGTTTTTTCTTCAAGGTATCTCCAATCTTCGTTACAGTTGAAAGATCTTCAATTCACAAACTTCAAATTTTCTGTTCCAGAATTATTGTTTTCATTCTCTCCTCCAGATATCTACATGATAAAAGTGTTGAGTGAGGTATCAGGCAAAGAATCCAAGTATACTAGAAATGGTAGCCAACTATGGAGAATAGCGGCAAGCAGAATTAGTTCTTTGCTTCCTGCCCGTAGATGTTCATTCCAGAAATTAGCTAATGTTGTTTGTCTGTGGGTCCGTTATGTCCATGCTTACAAGAATTTACTTTCTTCATTTGGATATCCTGTGGACTACATGATAAAGAGGTCAGCTACTGTGATGTCTCGTGACAAAATATTTTCAAGATTGATTAAGCAGCAGTGGAAGGAAATTTCTGAAATTGAGAAGGAGCTGCCTTTGGAGGCGATTGTGCTGGCACGGCGATTAGTACGTTGCAAAGAAGCAGCAATTGTTAATCAATCCAAAGGTAGTACTTCTGTTGAGTCAACGGTCAGTAGTCACTTTGACTTTTTCTGGAAGATACTTGCATTACTAGCTCGTGTTTGGAGTTGTGTTAGCAGCATGTTCTACTCAATTATACAGCTGCTCCCTTTGCAAAATAAATTTTCCGACCATCCCAGATTTAATAATGGACAAGGAATTGTTTCTGGTGATGGTGGCCCACAACGTTGTTTCAGTCTCAACATTAGAAGCATTTCAATCACCATTTATCCAGAAAAATCAGCTCAGCCCCCTATTTTTGGAAGATCATACTCGGATTTGCTTTCCTTCTGTATCTCAGTTGATGCCTTTTTCATTTTATACAAAGAAAATGTTTGTGAACAGTTTTTGTCTTTTTCCTGTGGGAACTTCAAGGTTATGGCTTCATCTCTTGTTGGAAGGAAGCAGAAACTCCATGATTCAGTGCCTACTTTGTGGGGTCAACCAGCACAATTTGACTTTTGTGAAACTACTGCAATTGGTCCTACCGACGGTATCAAAGTGGCTTCTTCCCTGTTTTTAGGGAGTCTTGTGCAAGAAATGTGGTCATCCTTGAAAAATTCTTGTACAGAACTTGAAGATCCATTCGTTCTCTGTGAGATTAAAAGTTTTTTGACTAATCAAGCCGAAAAAAATAGGAGTTCTGGGTTTCAGAAATTCTGTTTGGTAGTTGGAAAACTGAGTTTCGTCTTGGATTATTCGTCCATAATATCGTTAACTCTACTCCTTAAGCAGATACAGCATGCTCTTTACTGGACTGATGGCAGTTCGAAGGTTCATGCTCCTTTAGGTACTGCAATGATGTTTCAGGATCCAGCAGTGAGGGATTGGGATAGTCAATACAATTCATATGCCAGTGGAGTTGAGATTGAACTGTATAAAATGCTTCCCGAAAAGCTTATTCAATTTGGAGTATTCATCACAGGCCCGCACATACGGATATCAATTAAAAAGGAGGACTTTTATGTCAATGGCACCGCAAATGTGAATAGAAGGCAGGATGATCTGAATCTTATATTTGATATCCACAACATTGAACTCGCCATTAAACCGACTTTAGTTTCGGATCTTGCATCATCATTTGATGGCCCATCAATGCATGATGCAGACCTAGATTTCAGTGGGCTGAAGGAACCCGAAACAGCTTATTATGGGTGTCAAGTTCAAAATTCACTCAGTGCTTACCTAAAAGTAGATGGGTTAAATGCATTCCTCGATGAGTACGGAAATCAACAGCACCAAATTATTGTATTGAATACAACCACGATTCAGTTATCATCTATTAGGTATGGATTTGAGCCTTCCTGATTCTTCTTCAGTTCTCTTACATTTTAGAACTCTGGTGCCTCGATGTGAAAGAATGCTATTAATTACAGTGTTTAATTGCTTGCTAGTGGAAGTTAAATTAGTTGACATGATAATTGTTAAAAAGGGTTTTATATTTATGGCAGGAAGGAGCTTCATTCACTTGGTGAATCAGTTGTTGCTTTCTCTGCAGCATTGCATGGAATCAGTACTGGGCTCGCTGTTTTGTTATTTATGGATGAATTGTCTGTTTTATCTGCGGTGATTCCATTAATCCTCCAGCTTTACCATTATGATAATTGATTTTTTCACTTTGTTGTGGTAGTTTTGTTCATCTTTTCCTTGGTTCCTGTAAACAAGACTCTAAAGACTTTTCTTTGTGGCAGGTAATTGTTGGTTTAACTTCTATTCTATCAAATGCGCCCGCATTTGATTTAATTGGTTATTTAAATGTTGAAGATTCAGTAGGGCAAGAGATGTTGCCTGCTCATTCTGAAAGTACAGGGACACTGGTGAGAGAAAAAATGGGGAACTTGATCTTAACAAGTATTCGATTAGGTATTAACTGCAGTTATGAGCTCAAGTCAATAGACCTAGTCCTTCACAAGTCCAGGAAAGTCAACAAAAAGTTGGTCATGCATGAAGTGCCTGATCATGGGGTTCACGTTTCAATCAAGCAGTCATGTATAAATTTTTCTTTCCACGAAAGGAAAGTCAAAGGTCACACTAATTTCTCTGGAATTCAGGCCATCATTTTCAATTTTGCCGATGAGATCCTGAAAAGCTCTGATAAATCTGAACTTAGCAATATACTGCCGCATTCTCTGAGTTACATGCATGAATTGTCTATTTCTGATTCCACGTTTTCTCTGAGGTTGAGACCCCTTGAAAGTGACTCTTCAAGTCATTGGGTACTCATAAACCTTGGCGTCAGTGAAATTTATTTGGCAGGAAGCCCCATAAAGGATATTTTGTTTGGGGCACACAAATTGATTAAGCTCGAGTCATCACTTTCTATTGGGAGGGAATGTCAGAAAATTTCTTGCCAAACACAGGTGCTAGTATTATATAGTTTGCATTATATATATACTTTGAAATTAAATGTATCTAATTAACTGCAGCAAGTTTTATTTCTATTACATGAATGTAGTAACATGTAATACTATTGGACAGGGTGGCTTTATTTTCCTTGAATCACAATCAGTAGTGATGTTCTTCCAGTATTTTACTTCATACCAACAGTGCATCAGACAGCTTTTGCCCGTTGTACCACCACCTAAGGAAAATCCTAGAGCATCAGTTGGTGAGAATATGGCTGTAATGGATGATCACCCCAACCAAGAGAGAGGAACTTTACGTCATGATGTAAATCGGGAAAAGTTTGATCAGTTGACTATAGGTCTTTCTAAATTTTCTCTTGTACTAGTGGCAAGAGATGAATCTGGTACAGGCTTCTTTCCATTTGTGCTTTACATTATTGAATTATGCTTCACGTGTTTAAAATTGTCATCATTGATGCAGGCACACTTCAGGAATTTCTTTTGGAAACTGATGTTCATTTGAATATTGAAATAACTGCTGATATGCGGAAAAAATTATTATTTCGTCTTTCACGCCTGTCAATTCTTTCACACCTCCTTCATGGAAGTGTGGAACAGAAAAGCACTGAAATTCAAATTTCTCAATTTTCTTTGGTCACGCCAAGTAATCTATCTTCTAATGTTATAGCCAGAGATCCTACCACAGCATTTGTGGATGATGGAAGTTCCTCAAGCCTTTCTGTATCCCCTATAGAATCTCATTTAAGTCCTCAAAACTACATCCTAAAACAGTTAGGTGCTTCCTTTGCACTTGAGAAGTCTGTGCACATGGCCGGCAGGGATGATATTAGTAGTTATCTTCACTTGAGTCAACATTGGGTTGGCGGTGGTTCTGTTTCAGGTTTTGATATCACAATATCTCTGCACGAGATGCAGGTGAGTATTATAATATAGTAGTATCCTTATGAATTTATTAACACCACAGGAGATACATTATAATAGTTTAACTTGCTTTTATTTATTGCATCAGTTGATTCTTTCTGCAACCGAATCCTTGTCCGGGGTTTTCGATAAAGGGACAACCAACAACGCAGAGCAAAGGTACTGGTCTAGCAATCAAGAATCCAAAAGAAGTTTTGAAGAAATAGCCCCTGACGGTACTTATTTTTCTAGCAACATGTTTGTTCTGATATCGATCCTCAATATTATATGGAACTGAGGTTTTATTATCTTTATGATAAGTAGTAATTGACATAAGGTTTAACAAAAGTTGTTAATTGTCCAGGAAGTATTGTTGCACTTCAAGATATCCACCAACACATGTATATTACAGTTGAAGGAACTCAAAACCATTACAGTTTAGTTGGAGCAATTCATTATTCGGTTGTGGGAGATAGGGCACTTTTCAGGGTACAATCCTTGCTTCATCTCACATTATCAAATGTTATATTCTTACTTACTGGCTTCTAACCATAATAATTATTTGCTTGTTCTGTCATCAAATTTATGCTTTAGGTGAAGTATCACTATCAAAGGAGATGGATTTCACAAGTTTTGTGGGTCTCCCTGATTTCATTACACGCTAAAAATGATTCAGGGGAACCATTGCGATTAAACTATCGTGCAGGGTCGGATTTTGTTGACATCTCTAGCTCTTCTGATACTGGGTTGGCCCTTTGGAAAATGCTCCCTTTTATGCCCGTAAATTACTATGGTGACATTGAGGTGGAGTCCTACAGTCCCATGGCAAAAAATGCGTTTCACCTGGTCAACAGGAAGAATGACCGTGCCATTGCTTTTGTTGACGGTGAGTTAGAGTTTGTACGCAAGCCAGGTAATCCATTCAAGTGGAAAGTTTTCCGGGACCCGTCTCCAGCTCATGGTGCTCTTTTGCTAGATAACCACTCAATGGAAGCTTCTAGAAATAGTCTCGAACAAACTTCAGGCTTGAATGATGGATGTCCATCATGCATCACCGTTGATATTGACAAAATCTCCCTGACGATTGTTCATGAAATTTCGGATACAAAAGAAAAGATCCCACTGCTCCAGGGATCCATCATTATTCGGGAATTCATAGTGCAGATTCTAAACACAAAGGCCAGGGTTCTGAGTAAATTAGATGTTGTGCTGAGTTATTTTGATGCGCAGAGAAATTTATGGTGCGTGTTTTCTTTTTATGCACCTTAAATACAATTTTGCAAACTTTGATTTTGTCATATTTTGTTTGGTATAATTTGCAGGAGAGAACTTCTCCACCCTGCTGAGTTAAGCATCTTCTATGGCTCTAGATTCCATATTCAGGGTTCAGAAATGGTTTTGCATGCAGTACCGGTTCATTTCTATGCTACAATTAAAGAGGTCAGTTAGGATGTATCAATTAGTTGTTACTCATTTATGTTGTAAATTTTTTCATCTAATTTTGGACGACGAAGAAGGAAATTTTGTCATTTAAAATGGGCCGGAGGGATTATCTCTGTTCTTACAATATCACTTTACAGAAAAAATAAAATATAAGTTACTTACAATAATTTTCCAATTTTTATTGTGACATTGACAGCTGGGCGTATCATTGACGGAGCTTTCACTGGATATACTTCTTTTTGTAATTGGAAAATTGAATTTGGCTGGTCCCTTTGCTGTACGAAGTTCTGTGATATTGGCCAACTGCTGCAAGGTTGAAAACCAGACAGGCTTGACCCTTCGTTGCCACTTTCATGAAAACCAAGACGCCTCAATAGCCACAAAGCAGACCATTATGATTTTCTTAAGGTACTTTCCGTCTTTTAGTGCTACAGTTGTCTGCATTGCATTATGTCAGTTTATTTTGTATTTAAATACTTTATGCATTATAATAAGGTTTTACTGATCATAATTATTAATTAATTACCTGTTTGTAAGGCACTTAGCTTTGGTAGATCAACCGTCCGATGCATCGCTTGTCACGATACAGCTTATGGAGTGGGGTTCCTGCTTCTCAACTTCTCCCATTCATATTTCACTCTCGGAAGCCAGAACATTTGCTTGGAGAACACGTATAGTTTCTTCACAAGGTACTCTCAGTCTCTGTCTCGTGATTTTATAATATAATAATTGAATCTTCTAATTCTACCTAAAATTAATTATTGTCTTGCACACATCCTTGCAGACTCAAAAACTTATCCCGGACCATTTATTGTGGCTGAAGTTTCACGAGATAGAGATGTAAGTTCCCAAGTTTTAGTTGAATTATTTATTGGAGGTCTCAAAAAAATCCCTATCCTTATTTTAATCTTACTTCTTTATATTTAATTTGTGTAGGATGTGTTGTATCTTGCTGTTAAACCTTTATTAAGAATACACAATGAAACTGATTTCTCTATGGAGCTCCGTTTTCAACGGCCTCAACATAAGGAAGTTGAATTTGCTTCTCTCATACTTAAGAATGGAGATACAATTGACGATTCTTTGGCAGCATTTGGTGCCATCAATTTGTCTGGCGGCTTGAAGAAGGCATTGGTATCTCTAAGTGTTGGTATATTTTCACCTATTGTGTTTATCTATTTATAAGAATGACTTGGCATAGTGTATCAATTCCCTTGTACTTATTTGATGATAATTGACTTGCAGGTAACTTCTTATTTTCTTTTAGACCTGAAATTACCAGTATCAGGAGAATCATAAGTAAATTACATTCAGCAGAATGGTCAGAAGAACTTAGAGGGGGAAAAGCCATTCGTCTCTCCGGATTATTCGATAAATTAGGTTACCGAGTTCGACAGGCTTTCTCTGTCGAGTCAGAAAAATGCTCCTTTAGCACTGCACATTGTTCTCTGAAATTCGAAGAAGGACCTGCTGATGATGTACATTTCCTAATTAAGACAATTGGAAGAGATGTACCCGTTATACAACCCGATAGCATGGGAAACACCACCGGAAGTAGAAATTCAGCAGTTGCGTTACAAGAGCAGAAGGAAATCTTTATTCTTCCTACTGTTCAGATCTCCAATTTGTTAGAGTCAGAGATAAAAGTCCTTTTGACTGACAAAGGTAAATTATTATAATTTTAAAATTAAAAAAAAAACACACAAAATAAGATATTCGTCTGGACATTTGCTTTTGCTACTACCAACTCTTTCCTTGTTTGCAGATCCGTATACTACCACTGTTAGCTGTGACAGCATAGGCAAGCAGACAGTTATTCCTTGTGGGTCAACTGTTAATTTATATGCTAACCCAGCCACGATATATTTTATTGTTACTTTGACTGCGTTTAGTTCAAGCTGCAAACCAGTAAATAGTGCTGACTGGGTTAGGAAGTTACAGAAGCAGAAGGGTGAGGTTAATAGTTTGGACATTGAGTTAGATTTTGGTAGTGGAAAGTATTTTGCTTTCTTAAGATTGGCTTTCAAGGATAGTGGCATATTGGAGGTAATTAACTTGAACCCAGTAATCAGACCTGTAGTTGGAAAACTAAACAGTCTCCTTTTTTTCCCTTTTGTTCTTTTTTAACCTTAAACATAAGCTCCTTTTGCAGGCTGTTATCTTTACTTCGTACACCTTCAAGAATGATACCGACTTTCTTTTGTTTTGTTCTGGGCCTAATCAGAAGCCTGTATCTAGGTAGTCCCTAATTCATGAGCATAAAAAAATTGACGTTTTTTGTTGGTTAACTAATCTTTTGTCTGATTAGCATCGTAATCCGTTTCATCTTAAATCCTATTCTTTTATCAAAAAAAATATGATTAGTAATTCTGATATACGCAGGGATCAAGCTGGAAGGCTTGGATCCGAAATTTCTTCAGAGCTAGGATTTTTGCTGCCGGTCAAATCAACTAGATCGTGGTTTATGAAGTACTGTTACTTTTTTTTTTTTGTTTTTTAAAAAAAAAAAAATCTCTTTAGAAGAATTAATGTGTTGTCTCATTCCACTGTTTTTGCCAACAATAGATACAGCAAGGTGCGCCTGACATTATTGGAGGGGAAAGCATCTGATGCAGTACTGGACTTGGACGCTTTATCAGGCCTCACAGAGATTGACCTGGAAGTAGAAGAAGGATCTGGTTTCAAATATACTACAAAGTTGGGCGTGTCTTTGAGGCCATATATGGGCAAAGTAGTAGTTCCATCAAGAATAGTATCTATTAATCCACGATATCTCATATCCAACGAATCAGAGGAAGTTATCAATGTCCGCCAATGTTACTTAGAGGTTGGTTTGCTTATTTTAATAATTTTATAGGTAACTTTTTTTCATTTGTATCTTCTAATTTGATCCCCTAATCAATTAAATTTTGAGTAGGATGACATACAAGAGGTAGTTGCTATTAACAGCAAGCAGAAAACTGCGTTACGGCTGCGGAACGGAATGAGAGAAAAGAGAGATATTGGCATCTTTGAGAACTTTATCAGAAAACATAGAAATTCTCGAGATGATTCGCTACTATATATTCAGTTCCAGCTGAAACAGGCTGGATTTGATTGGTCAGGCCCAGTGTGCGTTACTTCACTGGGCCGATTTTTTCTTAAATTCAAAAGATCCAAAGATTTTCCAGTACAGGAATTTGCTTCCGTTCATGTAATTGAAGAAGATTCCACTCTTGTTTTACACTTCAACAGACCGCCTAATACTAGTCTGCCCTACCGGATTGAAAACTGCTTGGAAGACGCATCTATAACTTATTATCAGAAGGTTGTGCCGATAGCCCTTCAATCTTTAATTAAATTATAATAATGGACATAAATCTTAATAATCGTAAGCTTATCTAGAAAAATAAAATCTTAGATGCCATCTTAAATTCTTCTTGGTGAATTTCCAGGGTTCATCAGATCCAGAGATTCTCGAAGCCAGAGGTGCTACTAGTTATGTCTGGGATGATTTTAGTCTTCCTCATAAGATTATCATTCAAATAAATGGTATTAATTTTTTTATTTCTATATGGTACTAATTTCTCAGTTTGAATGAAAAATCATGACATATTGTCTGTCTTTTCACGTACAGATGTGCATCTACTGCGTGAAATCAACTTGGATAAGGTGCGAGCATGGAAGCCATTTTATAGAGTTGGGCAACAAAGAGGGTTGGGGTTTCAGTTACCGCTGGATAGAAACCCGGGACACAAGAAAAGTAGCCTTGGCCAGTTAACTGGCATAGAGATGGTAAATTCAGGTTATGAAATATATGCAGATGGACCAACACGAGTTTTGCGGATTTGCGAGTTCTCTGATAGTCGCAAAGCAGATGCAGCGTTTTACTCTGGTGTAAAGATGCAGCTAAGAGTCTCAAATTTTGCATTCCGCATGCTTGAACAGTCAAAGAAGGTTAGTATCCAAATACTGCATTTCTGTGCTGTTTAGTGTTTGGTTAGACAACAGTTATGTATTTTGATAATTTGATGAAATAACTAATTTTCTTCACCTATCATTGTTCTGCAATTGAAGGAGATCGATACAAGTGAGCTACCCGTCCACACACCGATCATCATTATGAGGCTTGGGAATATTAACATGGATTCGTTGTTTACTAACAAGCATAAATCTAATCGGATCTGCGTACAGGTAATTCTTTTCATACTTTTGTGTCTGCTTGTTATGGAAGAAAAAGTTACTGATGACATCCTACTTGATTTGTTATCATAATAAATTAATCTGTGTGTTCAGTTTCTGAGTGTAGATCAAAAATGGGTCGGAGCTCCGTTTGCATCAATGATCCGTAGGCATCAATCAGAATACCCTGACACAAATGATTGCATGCTTCGTGTAGTACTTGTTCTACTTTCATCCAGCTCCAAAGTTAGACAAGTCAAGTACTCATCTATTGTTCTTCAGGTATGGGAAGAAGTACAATTATATCCTTCTACTTGTCTCAACTATTTCATCTTTTTCTCTGTATGATTTTAGAAAGGACTATACTATTTATAAATAGAGGTATGGCCTTTTGCAATATTGGTTATGTAACTTGAATGATTCACAGCCACTTGATTTGAACCTTGATGAGGAGACACTTATGAGAATCGTTCCATTTTGGAGAACATCCCTGAGTGACCCAAACACCCCGAGTACACAGTATTACTTTGATCATTTTGAGATCCACCCAGTAAAGGTATTATGAATTTATATATATTCATTATGCGACCTCAAACAGTTTAACTGATTAAACTTTACATTCCAACCAATTTAACCTAACATGTAGTGTATGCTTTTGAAGATCATTGCAAACTTTCTTCCAGGGGAGTCCTATTCCAGTTATAGCTCAACCCAGGAGACACTGAGGTCTTTACTGCATAGTGTAATAAAGGTTGTCATGGACAATTTTTCTTTCATATTTATTAAAAAACAAATTGAATGTTTTACACGTTTAGGTGAAGCATTTATTTCCTTTTGTGGGGGCCTCACCCATGTCTCTTCATGCGTCTTTTAGATCCCTACCATAAAAAATAAGACAGTAGAGCTGAATGGGGTCCTGGTTACTCACGCGTTGATAACCATACGAGAGTTGTCTATCAAATGTGCAAAACATTATTCGTGGTGAGTAAATGATGTATATTCGTTATTTTGATACTATGTATTTTATCATTTTTTTTTTTTTTTTGATACCATATAAGTCATCGTGTTAACATGTCTAAAATAATGATTTTCCTAGGTATGCACTGAGGGCAATATATATTGCAAAAGGAAGCACATTGCTTCCACCGGCTTTTGCTTCCATTTTTGACGACTCAGCTTCATCCTCTCTTGATGTCTTTTTTGATCCTTCTAGTGGCTTGATAAATCTTCCTGGCCTTACAATAGGTCTCTCTCTCTCAATTCCTATTTTAGTAGTTTTTTGCTAGAATTTCCACGTTGTGGTACTTGCTTGATGCTTGGAATTGTTGATGTCAGGTACATTCAAACTCATCAGTAAATGTATTGATGGTAAAGGTTTCTCAGGGACAAAACGGTATTTTGGTGATCTAGGGAAGACTGTAAGTATTTTATTTGTAAAATTTTCCATATACTGATGAAAATGTGGTTGCCTGATATTATAGCACGTTGATTATGCAGTTGAAAACGGCAGGGTCGAATATACTTTTTGCTGCTGTTACCGAAGTATCTGACTCGGTTCTGAAGGGAGCAGAAACTAGTGGTTTCAATGGCATGGTATAGACCGTCTTTCTCTGGTTGGAAATAATTATGTTTCTGAAACTATAATTAGGCTCGCCTATTTTGCATCTCCGTTTTGTTTTTAGGTCACTGGGTTTCACCAAGGAATACTTAAATTGGCGATGGAGCCAGCTGTGTTAGGTAGTGCTTTCCTAGAAGGTGGACCAGATCGAAAGATTAAGCTTGATCGAAATCCAGGGGTTGATGAGGTAACTTTGTAGATCATTCATATCAATTTTGAATTTTAAGATTTCACAAATTGACTTAAAACAGTAAAATAAAAAAAAAAATCCTCTTTGTGGAACAGAGCGCGGAATATTTTGCTAGTTTTGATATATCAAAATTTTCAGCATCATTTATAATCCTTTTGTAACAATTTGAATTTTGCAGTTATATATAGAAGGATACCTGCAAGCTATGTTGGACACTATATATAAGCAAGAATATCTTAGAGTGAGGGTTATTGACGACCAGGTACGTCTTTGTAGTATATTATTACCATATTTCTCATTTTATTATTTGAGTTTGTTATGTCAATATATCTAAGTTGGCTATTTATTTGCTTAACGGGGTTGAGCAGGTTGTCCTGAAAAACCTGCCCCCAAACAGTTCTCTTATAGAGGAGATAGTGGATCGTGTCAAAGGTTTCCTAGTGAGCAAGGCGTTATTAAAGGGGGATTCCTCTGCCTCTCGTCCTTTGCGCCATCTTCGAGGAGAGAAGGTATGTGTTGCTTTATTTATTCATGTTTTTTCTTGTTATAATAATAATAATTGTTTATTATTTATTTCATGTCACATGATCGGTGTGGTCAATTAATGTGGTAGTGGACCAGTGGCACATCATTTCGAAAATAATTAAAATGACATTTTTGAGATGCAGGATTGGAAAATTGGGCCGACGGTTCTGACCTTGTGTGAGCACCTGTTTGTGAGTTTTATGATCCGCGGGCTGAGAAAGCGAGCCGATAAGGTTATAGGCAGAATCAAGTGGAAGAAAGATTTGGAAGGCCCAGTGGTATCGTCGTCAACTACCAGCAAAGAAGAAGGGAAGGGGAAGCAGCAGCTTCCGTGGAGATTGGGTATTGGCAAGTTTGTGTTGTCGGCTGTGATTGCCTACCTGGACGGGCGGTTGTGCCGCCGTATTCCTAATCCTATAGCTAGACGAATTGTTAGTGGCTTTTTGTTAACTTTTTTCGACAACAGTGACGAGTAATAAAAATATATATATATATATTTGCGTTATCTGTCTCTAGTGCCAGAAGTCCCCATTTTTATTATTGTTAATTATTGTGGTCTGCTTTTATAATCCCATTCTGGAATTAATGATTGTACAGAATTTTTTTTATTTTATATTTTTTAATTATTTTTTTAATCTGCCCCTTTTAGCTTGCTTGTAATGTTATTGGATAGTGTGATAAAATCATGAGTTGGTACTTAAATTATGTAACTTCATTTTGAAGCTCTCAATCGACGCAAATCCAAATCTGTCCCAGAAACAGGAGGAATCTAGTTCAGTTCCGGTCAGACCTACTACATATCTAGACTAATAAATTGACTTCTTAATTGAAAGCAATTATTTTTATTCGTAGCAATTATATTAACCATTATGTTTTTTTATTTTAATAAAACAATATGACCTTGATAAATAAAATCTAATTGACACGTCAGTATTTTAAATATTTATTTTTTGGTGAAATGTGCGACGTGTGTCGGTGGACGGCGGCTTTTCTTTTCTTAAATTTTTTTTTTTGACAATCGTTACTTGCAAGTTTAAAATACATTGACAAATTGGAAGACAGAAGTACTTGGAAGAGAGAAGTAAAAAGTCATAACTTTCTCACGTTTTAGGAAGCCGTAGCTGTTAGCTGATAGGGTACGTTTGGTAGGAACATTGTCAATGTTTTAAATCGTAATTTATAATTTAAATTTAATTTTAAATTTTTATTAAAATTAAATTTAAATTTTAAATTTAATTTTTTGAATTTAGTTTTAGTCTATCAAATATTATTCTTTACTGCATTTAAATACATAATTTATAAACGCTACTATTGAACGAGCACATAGTAGAAATTAGGCTGAAGCCCTTGAACGCACGAATTGTTTTATAAGTTGATTTTAATAAGTATTATTTTTTATATAATAAATAAAATATTATTAAAATTACTTATAAAATAAATAAATGTTATTAAGCAAAATAAATCTAAAATAATAATATATAAGTTTTAGTTATTTTTATATTTTATATTTTCTTATTATGATAATGTTATTCCAAATATTTAACATATTTTGTACAAAATATTAAGTACTAGATATTAAATTAATAATTACCAAGAGATTATTTACATTATATATATATATATATATATATATATATATATACATATTATTTATTTTAATTTCAAGTATATCTTTTTGAGTTTATCTAGTTTTGTGAGTGTCAAATACTTTAGAGGTGTCATTGATGGGAGAGTGCAATTAAAGATGAGTTATCATATATAAGATAGATTTGTATATTTTTCAAAAAAATATTTATTTTTTAAGTGTCAAGTATATCTTTTTGAGTTTATTTTTATTAAACTCATGATTGTGGAGTTGTGCAAGGTATATCTAATTTATATATTTTTAAAGTTAGTTGTTTTATTTAATTTTGCAAATGTCAAAATTAATTTTTAGAGGTGTCATTGGTGTGAGAGTGATTAAAAATGAGTTATTATATTTCTTTTGTCTTAAAAATAATGTCATGTTTGTCTGTTTCATGCCAATTAAAAACGATGAGAGAGAACAATCTAGATCACTTACAATTTAAATAGGCACACCAAAAAAAGATATGAACCCTATATAATAACTTTTATTTTTTTAATAAGATGAATCCTATATGTATATATATATATATATTATGAGTCGTAGTCTATGTATTGATTTCAAGGTCGGAAGACATCTAAACAATAGGAATAATAACCGATTTATAAAATGTGAAAAATAATTAACAAAACTATTTCGTATAAGTAATAATTGTATTCTACCTAAAATTAAGATGTCATTTATGCTAAACAGATAATTATAGTAGTAAAATTATTAATTACAATAATATTTAAATTTATAGTAAGAAATTGATAATTTTTTTTTTTTTTTTTTTGGAGTGGGATAACAAGAATATAAAAAATAATAAGATACTTCACAGTTTTAAATACAAAGAAACTTAATTTAGCAACCATACCAACCATCTTGCAAGAAATATAATTTAATATTGACCAACTAAATTAACAATCTGTGCAATAATAGAATGTTGGGTAAAATTAGATCTAATAAATAAAATGACTGGAGGCCTTCACTGCCTCTGTTGTTTTATTATTCTCTACGATGCTTTCTGAAAAATACTATTTTGTTGGCAGACTGTGCAAAACTATAGTAATATCAGGATTAATCCTCAGTTTAGTGTCCATATTCGTTTTCAATGATCACCCAAATTCCCCAGCTTCTAAGTTTCTCTCCCCCTTGCTACTCAAAAAATGGTCAGATAATTATTCTCCTCCCACTGACATCAGCCACCTCGTGTTTGGACTTGTTGGTTCTGCCAGGGCATGGAACCATAGAAAATCTTACATTGAAGCATGGTGGAGACCTAACGTCACCCGAGGTTACCTCTATCTCGATACACCCCCCTCACCGGAGCTCCTCCCATGGTCTCCGGCTTCTCCTCCTCTTAGAATCTCAGGCGACTTATCCAAATTTTTACAAGAAACCAAACATGTCGCACCAATTATGGCGCGCATGGTGCATGCAATCTTGGAGGTATTTAGAGAGGACCATCAAGGAGTGAGGTGGCTTGTCATGGGAGACGATGACTCGATTTTTTTCGTTGATAATTGGGTGGATGTTTTGAAGAAATATGATCATACTAAGCTTGTTTATATCGGAGGTCACTCTGAGACACTTATGTCTGATTTTTGGTACTCGTTTGAGCAGGGTTTCGGTGGAGCTGGATTCGCGTTTAGCTTTCCTTTAGTGGAAGCATTGGTCATCCATTTAGAAGGTTGTTTAAGGAGATATCCGTATTTGAATAGTGCGGATTTAATAACAAAGTATTGTGTTGATGAATATGGGGTTTCTCTTACTGCCGAGAAGGGTATCCACCAGGTATATATATATTTTGTGAATTCTTTTAATTTAATTGCTAGCTATAGAGTATTATTAATTTTTTGAATATTTTATTTTCAAACTCAAATTAACATTAATTTATTTGCCTTTTTGAGAAAATTATTTGCTACAGCTAATAATATTTTTAAATAGTTAAAAAAACATTCAATTGTATTGACTAACATCAAATTAATTCATATAATTTTAAATTTAGAAATATTAATATTAATTTTTTTAAAATTTATAATGCGTTTATATTTTGAAACAGAAACAGATGGGGGTACAGAGTTTTTCACATATTTCGTCAATTTTAATCCTCGACTACACACCACTCAAGTGACCTCTTTAACTTAACTCGTATCCAAAGTTTGTAGCTGGTTAATTACCACGCACGTCAATTGTTGATTAACACTTTGAAACAATTAATTACTACTAGTAATTAATTACAATAGCCTTCAAGGACATTATATTACTTTGAACTCAAACTCCAAACTAATTTACCCATACCCATACCCATGCCCATACCCAAACCGTAGGAGTAGTTTGGTTTCTTTTTAATTTCGGTTGCAATCAAGAAGGAATCAATATATTACTCTCTATATTTCATCTTTTAATTTTGTTGACTATTTTAGCATGAGCTTTAATATATTCCAATATATATATATATATATATATCATATTATTTATATACACTGCCTCCATTTTAAAATAATAGATTTTAAAAATGTTT
>JAUMHB010082035.1:11215-56576 GCA_032359685.1 Pittosporum tobira | reverse complement strand
AACTAAGCCAAATATTAAAGACTTGTTTTGGGATGATTTTATGACCAAAGGATGCCTTCCATTATATAGCCTTGGAATGTGCCTTAAGTTTTCTAATTCAATAATGTGGGAGGAAAAACAACTCCACAAAATTCAAATCCCCAAATTTTCAATGTGGGATATGAGTCAAAAAACAATAAGTAGGCTAAAACTTTGTCAAACATTTGTTTAGCCCATCTTTACTTGAATGATGACCAAAGCTTGCCAGTGGTGCAAGATAGCATGCTATTGAGGCCTTTTATGTATTATTAAAGTTATTTTATAATATCTAGAAAGTGAAATATATATATATATATATATATTAAAGTTATTATTATATTTCGAAACCAACAACTTAACCTCTATGAAAACCACTATTGGGTTGTTTCAAAGATTATTTATAGGGAAGAGCAAAGAACCTCATGAACCGCAAAATCGTTTTAAAACCACAAAACCCGTACCACATAATTCACACCAATAGTTTTGGATTTGGGTGTGGTAAAAAAAATAAAAATCAGTAAATATACAATTATAGGTGCAATTTGATCCGCACCTGCACTAACAAATCCGCACCCGCACCAATAATTGTTATATATACGTATATTATGTGTGTAAATAATTTTATGTCTATATATATAGTTGTGTATTTGTTGACATTATTGATAAAATTTAACTTTTTTCTTCCATGTCTTAAAAAATTAAATATTAACTTAGTTTCTGCTTCATTGATTCTCTCATAATTTCTTATGAGTTTATTTTAAATATTTTGTATAATTGTTAAAGAGTCAGATGGCCATGACATATACATATCATTTTGAAGGTTATGCATTTCATTTGTTTAATTGATTAATTGGGGTTCCACTTCTCTCTGACATAAAGCATTGCATGATAGAATTATAAGACATTGTAACTTGCATGTCTAATAGGATAAATGATATATAATGAAACTAAAATGAGGTAACTACCATTAAATAAAATTTTGCATGAGTTATCAAGTTTATTAGCAGTTTGGTCATATTAATGAACTCATAACTTACACTAATCCGCACCAAACTCATATTAATAAAACTCGTAACAATTCATAAAAAATGGATTGTATTTGGTTCATAAGACTCTTCAAACACACACTATAATTTTGGATGTATATATGACTTGAACCCACACCATTCTCTCTCCTAAACCTGACAAAGTCAACCCAAGGTCAGGCCCAACCGCTAGCAAAATGAGCGGACTTTGGACCTATATTTTGGGCAAAAAAAATTGAGTCTTTTTGGCATAACCTAATTTTAGCCCGCCCAGTAATTAATTTTTTTTCTTTACAGCTGATCTTATATATAGAGTATATAATGATTTGGGTTTGTCATTAAGATATGTGAAATTGTAAAATTAGTTTTCTAGCACAAGTAATTAAATGAATATTAATTATTCTTTGACTTTTGATTTTTGATTTTCCTAAATTAGATGTGACTAATTTGGTTTATGCAGTGAAACCAATTATGTATAGCCAAGATAGAGATCCTATTTTTTGTGTTTCTTACTGAGAAAATTTGGTATGTAACTAATAATTCTGGAACTATTTAATTCTTTAAACGCTATGACCTAACAAAAAAAAAACATCATTCTACAAATAGATAAGATAGTCATTCCAATTAAATTAAGTAAATATATATTACCCATGGAAACACTCTTTCATCAATGATTAAATATACACTTACTAGATGCATAATCAATAATTGACTTTTGTCTCACCGCAAAGCGTATGATTAATGACATCAAGGGCTAATAAATTTTAAATTAGTAGCTACGTTTATGTATTTATGGACTATTAATACCATATGAGAAGTATTTGATATTTATATTTTTGTTTAATAATTTTTTCAAGTTTAGATTGATACTTAGGAAATTAATTGTGATATTAGTTTCTCTTATTTTGTTAATTTATCTTTTTAAATACACAAGACAAAATTAAAAAAAAAAAAGAGCCCACAACTTGTTCTGAACTTACATATTTAAATAAATAAATAAAAACCAAAATTTTTTAGGCCAGGCCGTTTGGCCCGTCTACTCTCTCCTAGTTATTTCAACTCCTCAGCTCGTTTACTTTGTGATTGGTACCGCATTTGAGCAACCAACGAAAAATACACATAATTCAGTTGGCCGCTCATAACTAATAAAAGCCACTTTAAGCCAGCATTACATTTTAAGAAGCCGAGTACTTTTAAGCAACAAGAATGGCATGCGGTAACATATAAAAAAAAGAAAAAGGAAAAGAAAAGAATGGCATGCATTTAATGCACCAGTACCATCTTCGAAATTATGATTTATAATAGCATATGAAAACATACATATGCTTATAAAAATATTTCACTTAAACCAAAATTACCCCCATAATGTAAGTGGGATATTACTGAAAACTCCCCGAAAGATGTAAAATATAGCTAGCTGCGGGCAACCTCTCCATCATGCTATCTGCAAAACACAATGTCGTACATCATATCATTTGCTGCAAACCTGCATGCAATAAATAATACTCTATTTGTTTTGAAAAAAATAATTAGTAATTTATTATTTTGTTTTACAGATTTTTGAATTATTAATCTTTTTTTCAGAACGAACGAAGTATCGCTGAAATAGCAACATCAAACTATTTCTTAAATTACAAATGAACGTTTTAGAAAAGTATAGCCCCATGATCACATATTGCAATGCCCTAATTGCGTTGTTTAAGGTCCAGAATTCACAATTTATAAGTTGAGCCGCAGTAAATTACCATGTAAATATAGGGGTCAGTTCGGCCTCCAGATCCGGACCTCTTGACCACCTCTTGTTTCAGCAACCTGCACATAATAAAATTGGAGTGATAATATTTCTGTTTTTGTACAAGGACAATTTGGTAATTTCATAAGACTAGGTCTCTGAACATATCAGATTTCCTTTAAAATTAATAACAATCCAAATAAATTATTGTTACCAACCACTCAACCAAATTCAATTATATGTATGAAAACTGAAAACAGAGAGGGGTATATCACATTCTCAAGGCTTTGCTGGTGTCAGGACTGTCACCAAGCAACTCACGGATCCTCACTTCAGAAATACAACCACCATGAGACAAGACCTCCTTGATGGCCTCAGCTCGACGCCTCAGGTGAGCCCAGCCGACCGGCTTCTTTTTCAAATCTCCACCCAAAGCCGTCCTACTGTTGCAGCTTCGCGCGCAGGAATTCGAACTGGTACCGTTACTAGACAAACACGACGAAACCTCACTAGTCTCCGACCCCCACGAAACCGTCGCCGACTTGCCCGAACTCACTTTCACGCAATCAGAGATAGTGAATTTCTTCGACCGACTCTTTCGCACCACCTGTAAAGTTACAGAATTGACCGAAGCGATCTATCACGTTTAGTTCATGAACCAAGCCTCAAATTTAAATCACAAAAACAAACACAGTTCAAATGCACTTAAATTGCAGTGGATCCAAACAAAGCTTAACTTTGGCAACAGTTAACAACATCACAATTGAGCTATAACTAATAACAATCAAACTTTAACAACAGCTAATCAATTTTATGACCGTGAGCGTCACTAAAACGACGTCACATTTTATAAATCAACAAAGCTTCAATTAAAGAACAAGCAATTGAGAACTTCACCTTTAGCTTCAACTCATGATAGCGAGCAGCGAGAGGAGGAGACATATGGAGCCGATGCCTAGCAGAAGAACAGCCATCGTCGCTGGTGACACTCGATGAAGCGTATGACTTTGAGTTACCGATCGTCAAGCTCTCTGAATTATCACCACTCAAGCTTTTGTAGCTACAAGTTCAGAAACATAGATTGATCAAATTAGCATTCAATGTAATTAACTGAATCAAATGATAAAAACAAACGTCGACGTTTTACTTTGGAGAAGAGAGAGAAGGAGGTGTGGTGGAGAGAAGGAGAAGCGCTGAAGCAACTTCTCGTTCTAGCGGACATGGAAATGCAGCTTCCATTTTGAAAACGCTGCCGTCTGGTTGATGTGTTTTCTAAAAATGGCGGTCTAATAGAAACTGTAATTTGAATTTTTGGTATGAAAGTTCTGTTATAGATTTTCTCTCCCTCAAGTCACGTCAGTGCACAAGGATAGTAATTGGCTTCAAGTTAGATGACAGACCAGTACTCACTCGCCACGTAGCTAATTGAAATGCTTCTGTCCAATATGGACTCAGTATAGTTCGGCGAAGGTCTATTGAAGGCCTCTGGCTTAGCTGGCTTTAGTATGTGTGGGTTGGGCTGGGCTTAATCAAGGGATAGGGAAGATAGAGCCTAATAGCATGTACAGTAAATATAACTTTGTACATTAAACTTTGATTAGTTTAGGTTACGGAAACATGTGTCATTACGAGATGCAACAGTTACACTCGGTTAATGAGCTTTGATAGAGGCTTGATAATTGAACCCAGACCCTATAGAATTTTACAAAATTTGACCTTAATGAAATGGGCATGAGATGCATAAATAAATTATAAAAAAAATATTAAAAAAATTAAAATTTTATCAAATTTAAGACGAGTCTGATAATTGTCCTTCTTCCAACAACTCTTCATCGACTGACAATTCTTTATCTATCTCAAGTCTCAACACTCGATTTATTGGTGCAATTTTATGAAAATAATATGTAAAACTACACATGCGTCTAGCAAATTTTGAAAATCAGGTCAAGATAGTACGGTTACATTCGTTCCTCAAAACAACGCGCGATTTTTTGCACAATTACTTGTACATTATGAAGAGATCAGTAACTTCAATTGATTAACTGGGTTTTTTTTTTTTAACTTCGTTAATTGCTTTCAATGTTGCACTGTCTTTTGTGTTTCTTAGCTAAACATGTGTAGATTTGTGAGGTTTTATCGTTTTTGTTATTGGACTCGGTTAATGAGCTTTGATAGAGGCTTGATAATTGAACCCAGACCCGATAGAATTTTACAAAATTTGACCTTAATGAAATGGGCATGAGATGCATAAATAAATTATAAAAAAAATATAAAAAAAATATAATTTGATCAAATTTAAGACAAGTCTGATAATTGTCCTTCTTCCAATAGCTCTTCATCTCTTCATTGGCAGACAATTCTTCATCTATCTCAAGTCTCAACACTCGATTTATTGGTGCAATTTTATAAAAATAATATGTAGAACTACACAGACGTCTAGCAAATTTTGAAAATAAGGTCAAGATAGTACGACTGCATTCGTTCCTCAAAACAACGCGCGATTTTTTGCACAATTACTTGTACATTATGAAGAGATCAGTAACTTCAATTGATTAATTGGGTTTTTTTTTTTTTTAACTTAGTTAATTGCTTTCAATGTTGCACTGTCTTTTGTGTTTCTTAGCTAAACATGTGTAAATTTGTGAGATTTTATCGTTTTTGTTATTGGACTTTTATTTAACATTTTTTTTTTCAGTGAATGAGAATGCAAGTGGCTTCTCCAACTAAACCCGATTCATTGCTTAGTCTAATAAAAAAAAAAAAAAAAAAGTAGATTAATCCCACTACTTAGAGGTTGAATCGGATTCTGAAAAAGCAATTGAGCTCATCAGAGAAGGAGATCCCACTACACATCCATATGGCAACCTTGTCCAAGATTGCAGAAAATTTATTCGTAAACCGTGGACAATCAAGCTTATGCATACATGGTGTGAAGAAAATAAATGTGCCTGATAAATTAATTAATTTGGGTTATGATTTTAATAATTGTTCAATGTACTTTGATTGTCCACTGCCTTCTATTTTAGGGTTTCCGTATGAAGACTTGTTTAGTACTTGTAATATAAGAATTTATACTTTTTTGGCCGCCCTGGTACCAAAAACAAAAAAAAAAAAGAAAATATAATTTATTTTTTCTACACTCTTGTTCATAAGTTTTGAACTATTACAAATTTATCCTTCTTTTTAATTAATTTATGTCCTTATTTTTTTCCTATCCTAAACTGCAAAAAAAAAATATTAGAGCATTAACAATATTTATTTTTAAAAAAGGGAAATGGTTTTGAATATATGTCCATCTCCAAAAATATTTGAAGACAAGGTAAGGTAAGAAAATCAAATGTAAAAAAGAGTTGAAATTCTGAATTTTGTAGTCTTTGGATGTAATCCTCATGGCCCAAACAAAGATATCGGACTTTAAATTTTTACTTGTTAACACAGGTTTAACATTTGATGTTAAATCTATTTTGGATGAAATTTGTCAAAGGTTTGATGTCAAAGAATCACTTATGAGCTGAGAAGCATCTTTTGTATGTCTAATCCGACCAGTTTTTGGCAAGATAAGAATGATGTACTAATGGATACAAGGGTAAATAAAAATTAGTTGTTCATTAAGTAAAGGGTAAAATGGGCATTATGTAAAAAATACTACAACTCATTTTTCTTTCCGTCCAAATCTTCTAAACATTGAGGATAAAAATTTGAACGAAAACAGCCCACTTTTTTTTTTTTTCTTTTTCCTCCTCCAAAAACCTAATGAACATAAATAAAATAAATAAATAAATAAATAAAAAGAAGAAGAAGAAAGGGTCTCTTTCCCTCACTTTATGTTCTTTTTCACTGTCTTTTAATCTTTTTAAGAAAGCTCGTTAATAATGCTCCGAATTTAATTTGTCCTTGCCTCCTTGGCATGATAGGTGTAGACATCGGAGTAGTGGTTGAATGTAGGATTATAATGTTTGTAATCGTTGACGTGTTGGATCATATTTAATAAAATAAAATAAAAATAAATTAAATAATTTATTTAATTATTTTTTTTTAAATATTACAATTTTTTTGAAACATTTAAAAAAATATATTACAAAATTTTTAGGATAAACTAAGTATAATTTAAAAAATTGTACTTGTAGAAAACATTTGTTATTTTTTAATATTATGAAAAATCACATTAAATTGAAATTTTAGATATTCACCAATTTACACTTTAACTTCAAAAATTGACTCGTTGTACAAAACAAAAGGAGTTGAAATTGTGCCGTCCAAATAGTTTAGTACTGTATTAAAATTTGAAAGAATAGAGTGAATCAATCTATTAATTGTGCAAGAATAACCTCTCCAACCAGTAGCATTTCCAACTATTATATCCCCTCCCTTCTCAATAATAATTTTAAGTTCTATTAAATTAATTTTATGAAGATATAAATTCCATAAATTTTTATCATTCTAAAATTTATACCTAGAAGGATTCTACATGTAATTTATAACATTATTTTGATATTAATTAAAATAAAATAAATTTATTTTAAATATAAAATATAAAATTTACTGTATTAAAGGTTATAAATGTCTTTAATTTTAGAATGAGCGAGAGTATATATAGTGATGAAAACTTTTAAGTTCGATCTAAGACTATAAAAATAATTAAATTGTTCGAGTTTGATTTGTCGTGATAGCTTGATTAAAAATTCGATTTAAACTCAATTCAAAATATTAATTGATATCTAAGTCCATTTTATGATTCAATTAACTATTAAGAGAATACCAAATTAATTTTTTCTATTGATACTTAATATAACACACTCGAAAATTTTATATATTTTAGGCTCAACTTATATTTGTATTAGAATCAATAATAAAACAAATTTTATAAAAAATTTATTTTAAATTTAATAAATTATATAAATAAAATTTAAACAATTTAATACTGAACTTAATTCCACTCATCTACCTCCTTAATTCCAATTAACTTTTCCATTGCCAGAAGTTGCTAATTAGTCCGATCCAGCTTGCCGAAAATAGATAAGTAGACTGTTTTTTGGGAAAACAAAGGAAAGAAAGTCTATCCCAACAACATCTCCATTTCATCAACAGAAATAATCAATGAAATAAACAAACAGAACAGAACAATTAAGTAGACCCCACAACATTCAGGCTTCTAGCAGTGCAGTTGTATACTCCATTCGTCTCATAATAAATTAAATATTTTTTAATAATTATATATTATAAATTTTAAATTATATAAAAAAATATATTAGTATATTTTATTTTTAAAATATTTAAATTATAATTAAAAATAGAATATATAAATATATTAAAAAATTAATTATTTTTATATACTTCTCATAGACCTCATATAATCGTCAAAAAATATTTTATTTATTATGAAACGGGAAAAAATATTTTGCATTGAAGCATACTTATGAGAACTTTTGTTTTTAATTATTGAAATTGATTATAATTTATTTTTAAAAATTAATTATTTTAATTAATTTTAAAAAATTATAAATTAAATATAACTTATATTATTAATTTATTTTAAAAAATTAACTAATATATATATTTTTAGTTTTTAATTTATTTTAATTAATAAATAAATTTTAAATTATTATAAAATAAGCTGTGCCCCACCTTACATTAGACATCCGCCCCTGTCGGCAGCCCCCACCACCTCCCACTGGTAAAGAAAGAGCCGGCGGTTAGCTCTCAAGACTTCAGTCTGCAACACAGTCATGTTACACCCACAATTATACTGACGGAAAAGAGAGAGAGTAAAATTTCAATGTCAGTGTCACAAAACTCACAATTGGATTCAGTTCAATGTTAGTCCAAGATCGTCCAAACCCTAAACCCCTTCAAAACAGAGCATCCCAATTACAATCCACCCTTCACCCAAAACCCTTCTCCGACCCCAAATCCGTAGATTTCTCCAAATGGGCGTCTGATAATCTGTACAAAATCTTCGCCATTGGTCTCCTCATCGCCACCGTCGCCGTCCTCTTCTTCCTCCGTAACGTTGGCGACTCCGCTGCCCTTCTCTGCTTTCAATCTCAGTCTAAAGCCCTAGAAACCATCCATTTCCCTCGAATCAATTGGAATTCAATACCTCCCATTTTTGATAAGTCCACCCCCTTTGCCAATTTCCGATCCGATAAGTGGATTGTTGTGTCTGTGTCCAGTTACCCTTCGGATTCTTTGCAAAATCTTGCTAAGATCAAGGGGTGGCAAGTCTTGGCAGTTGGGAATTCCAAAACTCCGTCGGATTGGAGCCTTAAAGGTGCTATCTTTTTATCTCTTGAACAACAAGCTAAGTTAGGGTTTAGAGTTCTTGAGTACTTGCCTTATGATTCGTATGTTAGAAAGACTGTTGGGTATTTGTTTGCAATACAACATGGGGCAACAAAGGTGTTTGATTTCAATGATCGTGGTGATATAATTGATAATGATTTAGGTAAGCATTTTGATGTAGAGTTAGTTGGTGAAACTGCTAGGCAAGAGATAATATTGCAATATAGTCATGAGAATCCGAATAGAACTGTTGTGAATCCGTATATTCATTTTGGTCAACGGTCCGTTTGGCCTAGGGGATTTCCATTAGAGAAGGTATGTGAAATTGGTCATGAAGAATATTACACTGAAGTGTTTGGTGGGAAGCAATTTATCCAACAGGGGATATCTAATGGTCTTCCTGATGTTGATTCAGTGTTCTACTTTACGCGGAAGCCAAGTTTGGATGGATTTGATATTAGGTTTAATGATCGTGCCCCAAAAGTGGCATTGCCGCAGGGTGTTATGGTTCCGGTTAATTCTTTTAATACGCTTTACCATTCACCTGCTTTTTGGGGTTTGATGCTTCCTGTATCCGTGAGTTCAATGGCTTCTGATGTATTAAGGGGTTATTGGGGACAGAGGCTTTTGTGGGAACTTGGTGGGTATGTTGTTGTTTATCCTCCTACAGTTCATCGATTTGATAGAATTGAAGCATACCCGTTTTCAGAAGAGAAAGATCTTCACGTGAATGTTGGTCGTTTACTTCAGTTTTTAGTTTCTTGGAGATCAGGTAAGCATAGATTATTCGAAAAGGTTTTGGAGTTGAGTTATGCCATGGCTGAGGAAGGGTTTTGGATTGAAAAGGATGTCAAATTTACTGCTGCTTGGCTTCAGGACTTGCTTGCTGTTGGATACCAGCAACCAAGGCTAATGTCACTTGAAATTGATCGGCCACGGGCAACTATTGGTGATGGGGACCGAAAGGACTTTATTCCGCAAAAGTTACCATCTGTTCATCTTGGGGTTGAAGAAATTGGAACAGTGAATAAAGAAATTGGAAATTTAATCAAGTGGAGGAAGAATTTCGGGAATGTTGTGCTTATAATGTTCTGCAGTGGACCTGTCGAACGTACTGCTTTGGAATGGAGATTGCTTTATGGCAGGATATTCAGGACTGTTTTTATTTTGTCAGATCAGAAAAATGTAGATCTTGCCGTTGAAGAAGGCAAGTTTGACCATGTATACAAGTAAGTCTTCCTTTCCCCTCAAAATAAAAAGAAAAATGTTTATGCTTCTTTAAGTTATGCATATTAAGTTATTAACGGTTAAGAGGACCATGTTGGACTTGGTACTCTTCCAACACCTTGAAGTGCCCTGAACATGGGCTTATCAAGTCTAGAGTGTTTACCGCCAATCAACTTGCACTATACATGTAATGAAATAATGTAGTTTTTAAGTTTTAACATGTCTAAATTCTAAATATACTGATAGGGGTAGTAGTAATCACATATGTGCATGGATGGTAATAAACACATATAAGTGTGGCCAAGCTATGGAGTTCTTAATCTATGAACACTCATGTTTGTGTTACATTAATAAATATATGTGTGTGTTTTTGTTTTTGTGTGTGTATGTATAAAAGATCCTTTCACATGTTCTCTTATCTATTATCTGGTAATATCCCAAATTTGTTTAATTACAGGCATCTCCCAGACATATTGAATAGATTCTCAAGTGCAGAAGGATTTTTATTCCTCCACGATGATACTGTTCTTAATTATTGGAACTTGCTGCAAGCAGACAAGACTAAGCTTTGGATTACAGATAAGGTAGATGAACATTAAAACTGTCTCTACCTTACTGTTCTTATGTTTATTATTCTGTATTGTTCTTTGTTTATTTATTACTCTTCTTAGACATGCCTAAATGTTTGCCCTCAACAACCATTGTAACATCCTTCAAACTGTTGGCAATTCTAGGTATCCGAATCCTGGAGTTCTGTTGAAATTGCTGGCAACTTGGATTGGTACGCAAAACAAGCAGACATGGTGAAGAAAGTTGTTACGACGATGCCTGTTCATCTCCAAGTCAATTACAAGGAATCTGCAACGAGTGACCTCAGCCTTACAATATGTAGTTCCGAGGTTTTCTACATTCCTCGGCGTTTTGTGGCTGACTATATTGATCTTGTGAATCTAGTAGGAAATCTTGATATCCATCACAAGGTTGCGATACCCATGTTCTTTCAAGCGATGGACTCACCCCAGAATTTTGACTCGGTCTTTAATGCAATGATATATAAGGAGAAACAGCCTTCTAATTCTTCCACATTTTATTCTCCGGGAGTACCTGCAATTCACCCATGGAACGTGTCAAGTGAGCAAGACTTCATAAAGCTTATCAGAATAATGGCAGCAGGTGACCCTCTTTTAATGGAGTTGGTTTGAAGGTAAAATATCCTTGTTAACAGTTGGTGAAAACCTGCATGTATCAATTTGTATAACTTTTTAAATCACAATGTGCATTTTTTGTACTACTCTTTGAAGGGGGAAGCATTGTTTTGTGGTTTTTTCGTATATGGTTGTTTACCATTTTGGAGATTCACTCCTGATAGAAACAAAAAAGGGAAAAAAGAAGAAGTAAAACTGTAATTATTCTTTGATAATTTAGGATGTACATTATTCATACAAGTGAGAAACTAAGAGCTTGTTTCCTCATGTTTTCTAAAGTTCCCGCAGTTACGTTTCATTTATAAGATATCTGAAACACCTCTGGTATATTACCTTTCTAATTAAGGAGAAAAATGATCCCAACATCCGTTACTTTATAATTCATATGGGGAGTGATCCCAGTGCTGCCTACGGAGTTGCAACTACTCCACATGCGACCTCTGTTATGGTCGCAGATCACCATTTTAAGTGGTATCTGGAAAATTTTCTTCAAGGCGATGCATCTGGAAGAAATTTTTCTGAAAGCCACTTTAAATTTCTAAGGAATGTTTTGCAAATACTCCATTTGCGACCTCTATTCAGGTTGTGGACTGCCAAATTTTTAGTGGCATTCGAAAAAATTCTCTTCGACAGAAGGCATCTGAAATAAATTCGTCGGGAAGCCATTCAAAATGCGATTCTCCATTACACGGATGGCGCCTTGGCTCTTGGTTTACTTATGCTATTTTTGTGTGCAGAACAAATCAAAGGAGACATTATACAGGTCATTTAACACCGAAAAGATGATAAAAATGGAAGAATATAAAAAGGAAGATGAAAGGAAAAAGATAAATTAATTATTGAAGATTGCTCGGTAAGTAATGCATCTTACATGTCAAATTTATTGGATCAGTATCTCTCAAAGTTGCATGCAAGGAAGAGGAATCCCCGAAAATGAAGTAAAATTACAACGGGAAAGTGGAAAAGGAATTCACATGCCACTTAATCCTGGAAGTTACATTCCATCCAGAGGAGGGAGAGAGAGAGCGTGCGCGTGTGAGAGAGAGAGAGAGAGATGGCTCAGGTAAATCAATAACGTTATTTGCATTCAAGAATTTACAGTTTTTACTGATCAATTCCTTCAATCTTATCTTCAACTTCTGAGTACAACTGCTTCAATTTCTCAATGTTGTCTTCTGAGGTTTCCCAATATCCACGTCCATTGGCCTCCAAGAATGTCTGCAACAGCTTCCGGAAAGAATTAGGGTTTGTGTTCATTAGCCTATTCAACATCTCATCATCTTTAATGAAAGTTGTGTTTGCCTCTTCATACACCCAGTTGTCCACTTGTCCTGAAGTTGCACTCCACCCCACCGTGTTAGTAAGCCTCTTCTCAATTTCACGAACACCCTCATATCCGCTAGAAAGCATTCCTTCATACCATTTGGGGTTCAATAACTTTGTCCTTGCATCAAGTCTGACAGTCTCAGATAAGGTTCGGACCTGAAAAGTAGGAAATATTATATTTTTCCTTTTAAAATAAAAATGAAAATAAATAAATAAATAAAGAGGATTCAGTTTACCTGGGCATTAGCTGTGGTAGTGTCTGCAATGTATGCACTCGGCTTCTTCCCATCCTTCCTTAGGTTCTGTACAAGATTGGTGGGATCTGAATCAAAGTAGTGACTGACATCTGTCAGTGAGATTTCAGATGAGTCAAGGTTCTGGAATGTGGCCTCAGCGGTACTTAGAGCCATCTCAAATACTTGTCGCTTCTCCTTCATGCCAGTACCAGGGGCATCGCTGTCAAATGCAAAGGACTTGCGGCTCAAGTACATGTCTTGAAGCTGGTTCTCATCATTCCACGAAGAATTCTCAACAGCAAGGTTTATGTTTGAGGAGTACGAGCCAGAGGCATTGGAGAATATCCGAGTTGCAGCTTCTCTAACCTCAACGCCAAGAGTCTTTGCTTGCTCTAGCGCGTGTTTCCTCACATAGTTCTGATCTTCTGGCTCATCCAGCTCAGCCACCATCTTCACTCCTCGATCCAAGAGATTCATCTGTAATGGAACTTTTAACTTTAGGAAAATGGTGATTGACCAAGTACTCCCTAATACAATTATAAGTTAAAGGGCATAGGAAAACGACATTGTTCTTGATACTATGTACTACCTCCGTTTCCAAAAAGAGTCTCACTAGTCAAATTCTTTTTTTCGAGAAAAATAGTCCCATTTTTACAGTGTAGATAAAATGACAAGATGTCTCTACTACCATCACAATTTCATAATAATGCCACTACTAAAGTAACTCCTGGAAGGAAACTACAGCCTTGCTATTTTTCGAACTTTTAAATGGGACTTTTTTTTTGGAACGAATGGAGTATCAACCAAGTGAGATTAAGAGTTCCACATCTCATAAGATTAAGGATGGAAACACTAACAATCAAACAGAAAAATGGTAAACATATGTGAAGCATTAAGAAAGGGGGATACCTGATTGATAAAGAGGTCTCTGAACACTCCAGAGCAATTAACAACTACATCAACCCTAGGCCTTCCGAGCTCTTCAAGACTGACGGGCTCCACCCGGTTGACCCGTCCAATTGAATCCGCAACCGGCCTGACGCCAATCATCCACATAACCTGAGCCAAAGACTCGCCATATGTTTTGATATTATCTGTTCCCCACAATACAAGTGCAACAGTCTCGGGATACTTTCCCCCATTATCAGCCTTCTGCCTCTCGAGCAGCCTATCCACCACAACTTTCGCACTCTGCAATGCAGCTTCTGTGGGAATAGATTGTGGGTCCAGTGCATGAATATTCTTCCCAGTTGGTAACACTTTCGGGTTCCTAATTGGATCACCACCGGGACCCGGCTCCACATACTTACCCTCTAATGCTTGTTTCAAACTTCCCAACTCATTATCAGCCACAACTAGCTTCAAACACTGTCCCAAGTATGCAAACAAAACTCTGAGCTTCTCCCTATCAGCCCTGTAGAACTTTGTCTTCGATAAGTACTGAATCCATGGTTCGTTCAAACCAAACCCTAGGATTGAGTTTAGTTTGCTAGATATGTTAACCACTTGGCCTTTTTCGTTAGTAGTTTGCTCAACAAATGCAGTAATAGTCCCACGTGATGCCAAGGTTATTTGCCGAAGCAACTCCACATCTTTCAAGATTCCTTTGTCACTCCCTCTATATACATCTTCAATCTCTCTTCCAACCGTGGAAGCTAATATTGATGGTAGAGATATTATATTTTCTTCGGGACGGTCCAAAGTCGCAATGTTAACCAGCGTTGCAACTGCCTCCATGGCTGACGGGGGCTCGCCAATGACATGGAGCCCACAAGGCAAAAGCCGCGACTCGATCTCCATGATTTTAGAGTACACCTTTCCAACCACAAGGTCACGTTCCTTGGTGGAGATTTCCACACCTTCTTCCGGAAGATCAACATCTTTGTCAAGATTGCATTGTTTGGCTGTGCTGATGATTGAGCTCACAATTTGTGGGCCCCGGCCAGTATCTTTGAGGGATTGGTAAGAAGCAATCAGCTCGCCTAGCTGCTTGAGCCCCTTGTAGAGCCCAGCATTCTCCGCCGGAGGAGTTAAATAGCTAATGGTATTTGCATAGCTTCTGCGTTTGGCTATAGTGGCTTCTGATGGGTTATTAGCAGCATAATAGTAAACATTGGGAATATTCCCTATTAGACTGTCGGGAAAACAAACGTCACTCATTCCTACTTGTTTCCCAGGCATGAATTCAAGAGAGCCATGTGTCCCAAAGTGAAGCACTGCATCAGCTTTGAATATTTTCTCAACAAACGAGTAATATGCAGCAAAACCATGATGTGGGCTAGCGGATTTCGAGAAAAGTAGCCTCATTGGGTCACCCTCATAGCCAAACGTCGGCTGTACTCCTATGAAGACATTTCCGTATTGTTTTCCATATACCAAGAGGTTTTCTCCATCAGAGTTCAAATTCCCAGGAGCTTTTCCCCAGTTTTCTTCCAATGCAGTGGCATACGTGGTTAACTTGTGGTACTCTCTGACGCCCATTTTGTATGCGATGTTTAGATTTGGGCTGCTGAATTGAGCCTCTTTATCATGAAGTATATCTTCAATTAAAGCTTCAGAAGTTTCTGGAAGTCCTTCAAGATTGTATCCCTCTTGCTTAAGATCTTTGAGAACAGAGAATATGGAGGCAAATACATTCAGGTACGCAGCAGTTCCAACATTTCCTTTGTCTGGAGGGAAACTGAAGACGGTGATTGCTACCTTTTTTTCGGCCTGCAATAATTATATGGTCGCATTTTTAGCTAACATTGTAAAACTTTGATTTTAACTACAGATTTTTCAGTGAAAACCTTAAAACCTAAACCAATAAATGCTTGTAGCCTGAATGGAGCACATCAATGATGAACAATTATTAAAGTCTTTTAGAATTTTTTATTTATGGTTTAAAAACAGTAATGCAGATATTTTGAAACCTCTAGTATTCTAGTATGTGTTCTGTTATGAAAATTCATCAAACGCCATCTTATCTTGAAGATGTTGAGCGAAAGGCAGAGCAAAAGGTTAAGCAAGGCCAGGCCAACGTAGACATGGAAACTAAATATTTTTGAAAAAAGACTAAGGAGTAAAGCATGGTATTTATACTAAAATAGGTGCAGATTTATTTGTTTTCTCAACTGCCCTAAGAAATGGTCCCATGTCATTTAAATCATTAAGACATCGACCAGTGTAGTTACCAAAGAGAGTTTTGGGCTTTCATCAAACACAGATGGAAAAAAAATGAGAGGTGAAGATGCAAGTTGAAATCAAATTTAGCACCTGCTAATGAGTTACACAGAGCATTAAATAAGTGTGAGCAATTACAAATATATCCCAACTTACTGTAAAGCTAAACAAGCTAGTAATGAAAATCCAAAGTTTTAACAAAGTTCTTTTTGTCCTTTCTTTCATATTACGAAATGTACTGTATAAGCACAAAAGAAAGTACGAAGTTTTTGACTTTTGACAAAGCTTAATTAATTTATTTTTAATAAAAGAATGTACTATTAAAAGCAGTTGTAAACAAAAAGAACTGATAGAAAATTATCATCCGATGTTTATAGATTTAAACATTTGATTGTAACGGAAAGAAAATTCGAACTTGCACCACTCATAAAGATGAACTTACTACCTAAAAGTAGATAAATTCATATTAATCTACCTAAGGACAGACACGCAAGATTAAAGAGGCAGTATGTAGTAGAAGGTAAAACCTTTGTTTTCCTTTTAAGTTCACCCCATTTGATAGCCCGGGTGCACAACTGCTCCACTCTCTTGTGAAGAGCATGTGATTTCCCTGCAATAACGTTGCATTGAACCCATCCAAATATAAAGGAGCAGTTAAATGCAGCACAAAATGATAGCTGCACTGAGAAGTATTAATGGTAGCTAACTCTAACACATAATATATATATTTCAACAAGAGGAAACAATATGAACAGATATTTTGTCTACTTGCCTGTTCTTGGATCACGGCCAGAGAAAACAATGGGCTCCATTCCTCCATCCAGCTCCGGAAGAGCAACCTGCAAAGCAACTTGAATTGGATGTAGGCCCAATGTGCTATTTAACCACTCCTCTGTCGTCTGGAACACTAGAGGCAATGCAACAATATAAGGCACGTCAAGCTTCATCAGTGCCTCAATAGCCCTCGGATGGTCTTGCCTTGCTGGTCCCCCAACAAGAGCAAAACCAGTCAGCGACACCACTGAGTTCACAAAAGGCTTCTTGCTGATTGGATCAATCAAGTACTTCTCAACTGGCCCCGAAAAATCAAGCCCACCAGCAAAAATTGGAATCACTTTAGCCCCTCTTGCCTCCAATTCCATGATCACAGCCACATAGTGACTCTCATCACCAGTGACAATATGACTCCTCTGCAATATCAACCCAATTAGCGGAGCATTCGGACTCTTAAGCTTCTCGTTTGCATCCCTCCTAGTCCCATACCAATTCAAATACTCCTTCACATCATCATACATACAAGGGGCCAAAGGGTGCCAAATTCCGTTATCCAAGAACAAAACTGGATCCGAATACTCAATCTTGCTCCCTTTCAAAGCCGGAACATAAGAACCCGAGATCATTTTCACAAAATTCACCAAATTATCAGGGGACCCACCAAGCCAAAACTGCAAACTAAGTATATAACGCCTAGCATCTTGAGCTTTATCGCTCGGCAAATACTTCAAAACCTTAGGCAATGTTCTCACAAGCTTTAACATATTATCAGCAAAGCCCGCAGATGACTTTTTCCCCTTGAAAAGCTGGAAAAATGGGCTCTTTGATTGCCCAAGTTGGGCCATACTAAATGAGCCCAATTTGTTGAGCCTCATCACCTCAGGCATTGAAGGGAACACTAGGACTGCATCAAGCCTGTTCCTTTCTTTCTCCACAGCTGCCTTAACTTTTAAAGCAAGCTCTTCCACAAAAATCAATGACCCAATGAAGATATTGGCCTCTTCAACATCTTTACAGAAAGATTTGTATGTATTTTCATCTCTGAGCTCCTCAACTAAGTACCCAACAACTTCATACGAAACATCTTTCCCAGTTTTGTTCAGAATTCGAACCGCCTCTGAAAGGGAAGACTGGTATTGTGCTTCCAAGACTACATAGACAATTCTAACAGTTGGCAGGCCTTGAAGGTTTTCGGGTACAATTCTCCGGACTTCAGGTGAGGTTTGAGTGAATAGGCCATTGTCAACAACAGCACATTTTACTCTCATGGGTGATTTTGAGTTAATTTGGTTTGTTTTCTTGGGGAGAAAAGAATGAAGAAAGTAATGTTTCTGAGAAATTGAGGACAATTGGTCCACTTTTGTGGAGGGTAATGTAAATGGGGAAGAAACTAAAGAAGCCATAATTGAATAGTGATAATAACTCTATAATTTCAAAAGAACCCCCCTGTTTTCTTGACTACAGAGATACAAATAACACAGAGCAGTAAGGTAGTGATGAATTTGACAAATGAATATGAGTACCTTATTTTGTGTTTTCTGCTTGTGTTTCAGTGATGATTCTTCTCTTTCTTTCTCTCGGAGAAGTGAAAGGGTTTTTGGGTTTATAACTGTGTTTTTGAGAATTGAAACAGTTGTTTTTTTTCAGTTAGTGGTGTAAGTAAGGTGCACGTGGCACAAAATTACACAAGTAAAGCAAGTGCAGGTTCTTGCGGTTGAGTTTGTGTTTCAAGATTTTATTAAAGTGAAATATTTGTCTATCCTTTTGGGTGAAGTTTCTTGGCTTCTTATTGGTTGATTTTGGATTTCTCCGGTAGGAGGGATGAGCATTGGAGGAATTAAAGAGGGATCGATGATGCGATAGGAGAGAGAAAAGTTGGGAGTAATAGTGACAAGTTATTTGTAGTTTTGCAGGGAAGCCATTTTTGTTAAAATTCTGCTTTTTTTAGTTCGTGAACATCAGTGAAAAGGAATTGATATTTTTTGTGTCGTTAATGGGTCCAGGTTTCATATTTTCCACACCAAGTGAGGGTGAATATTCTGTATTATCTCTCGGACGGAGTTTGCATTAACATTGAAATTCTCAAGCTCTACAAAAATATCTTGAAAGTTAAGAGAAATATTTGAAAATCATTCACCCAAACTCTCTCAATATGCATCTAACGACGCAACTATTATGTTCATTGCAAATAGGGCTGCAAAAAACTCAAGGCGTTTAACCAAACAAACTTTTGATGAACATAATTTAAATCGAACTTAAACTTACTTATGAGGATTTTGAAATATTTAATGTTATTTAGCCAAGTTTGAACTTTTCTTTCCTCAAACTCGACACGTTGAGCTAGCTGAACTCTTTAATGAGCCCGAACCAAGTTTTAAAAGCGTACACTCGCAAAAACTTATCTCGTTTAACACCCATAACTGCAAATAATTATGTCCGTGGGACCACCTAATGCAATAACTGTGCCCTAAGAAATTGGGTAAAATGTGTAATGGAGGGGAACCTAGTTCCCCAATTACGCAGGTGCAATGGTCATTTCGTTTTTGAGAATTGCTATTTTCACACGCTTTTGATTCCTTGATTCACTGTTCAATGCTAATAGGAAAATAAAAGGATAAATAAAAGAAATTAGGCTACACATTTAGTCAGAATCACATACTGATGATAGCAAAATGTCAATTACCAACTCGCAACAAAAAACTGAGTTGTAAGATATTTTCTGAATTTCCTAGCATCGCAGCAAACACCCGAAAGATAAGAATGTTTGAAAACAATGTCTAACAACTGATGTTTGTGCAAGGCTGCTAGCGATAATAATCTCCTCTGAACTTAGTCCACCTCCATATCAGAAACTGCTTCATTCAAGATCATCTGGAGTTCTTTCACTCTTTGTCTTGTTAATGCAATGCAATCCTGCAGCCAAAGCACGAGTTCCTCTTAAATTCATTTGGAAATTATAGATAATCCAAATCAGATGAAAGAGTAAAATCTGTGTTACAAAGTGTGGTTTACCACAAAATATCATTTCACCACTTATGGTCTAAGAAACTACAATACCTGTGTTTTGAGCAACATGACACAACCAATCAATTCATGACATATTGCTAAAGATTTGATGGTATTTTTCCCATGTTCCATGAATTGATTGGTTAAGTCACTACAAAACCACAGATTAATTTGTACCATTTTAGACTGCAGGCAGTGAACTGAGGGTTGAGTAAACCACGTGGTAATATGTATTATTTAACCCAAATAAATTGTTTGCCAAAAAAAGGTTGAAAACACAGTACATCAGTTCTGAATTCATTCCAAAGATATCCTGGCAATATTCTACACCTAGTTTTGCCAGATCTAGCGCACAAGCAACTTGCAAAGAAATTCACATAAAGCAAAAAAGGAGTTCTATGCTTGGTAGAAAACCATTTGGTAACTCACCCTCCTCTATGCAAAATTACAATAGGTCAGATTTTTCAAGATTCAGTGAATATTTTGGGAATTTAACAGTGCGGGTTTTCTACAATAGAAACATCCCTCTAAGAACATAGCATGTGAAAAATGAGATGTTAAAATATTATGAACTCGAAGGTAACTGACCTGGACAGATGAATTATAGGCAAGAAATGGTCCACCTGGCTTGTAAAGGGACACCAGTTGGTAAGATGAATCCAATACTACTGTTACAAGAGTATCCATGACAGACTCTTCCTCAGCAGTGGGATCCGCCAAAATGTAACGCTTGTGAAGTATGCATGTTAAGGAGAATGGAATACTGCTCAACTTGAGCTTCCTCTTATCTTTATTAACTGGCTCATACTCCAACTTCCGTCCCTCAATCTCCTCAGAAACAACTACTATTCTTCCATCATCATTCAAAGAAACTACTGGGATTTGCACTGCAATGTATGCAAGTTCAATATCCAGTTGAAACTTGAAAGTTAATAAACAAGTTACCAGGCAATTATCAAAGTATAGAGAAGCTCGATTTGGAACGTGTAAGCAAGACTCGAGTAATTCACAAGATAACGCTAAAAAAGGCCCACAACTTGAATAAATTCAGTTAATTAATAAAACAATGTAGTCTTGTCAAACTTACAATGAGAAAAGGCGGCAACAGCAGAAAGTAATGCAGTATCGAAAAGAGCACCATCAGCATCCAAACAGTATATGTCCTGAAAGAGCAAAATCATACTTCTTCAGTATCGGTATTGACTATTGAATGATTTTGCGATTACAGTATTTTGCAGATAAGTTGTTCAGATAAAAGAATTTTTCTTACTAGTTACCAGTATAAATGAAATTAAAAGCCATATCGTGAAAATTATTACCAGGTACGCCATCCAAGCAGCTTTCCCACTGACTAAGCATAAATCCTTCAAATTAATCATGCCAGAACTGCAACAACCATAACTGATCAGTCAACAACATAACTAAATAAGGTAATGTTATAGATTATAAAGAGTTCTCACATATCTCCATATATACAATGCCATTAAAGCCTCACAATGCTAACAGAACATTACGAATTCGTATGATTAGGTGACTACGCAAAAGTTTGTAAACCAGGAAGGATATTCCACAGAATGCAACAAAAAAAAATCCAAAATAAACAATAAAAAGTATGGTTACATGCTGTTAGGAGTGTCATTGCCGAGAAAATTGGAGCAGAAGGCAATCAAAATCTTAAGCAAGATAGTAGGGAATCCAACAATGAAGTCACAAAACCTGCCTTAAAATAGTGTCAGATAACTGCTTAGACACAACTGGTGCTTCCTCAGCAGGCCTCCCAGGTCTAACAATTGGAGAACAAATTGGAGGCATGTGGAATTCGATAGCTGGAAGCAGAATTTTCAGAATTACATGCCAGGTTAAAAAAGCAGATATAAATAAAAGGAACAGATGCAATTAACTATAGTAACCTATGCAGCCCTCATCAGGTAACTCCGTAGTAGGCATCATGACTTCCATTTTAACTGCAGCCAGCATGGTCTGCGCGAGGATACAAGATGTAAGAGCTTCAACCAGTTTTACAGAAAAAGACACTTATGCAAATGCGTAGTGTTGTAGAAACAACTCATCTGGATTTATGAATAAATAAAATGGAAATCCTCTTCCCCTTCTGTCTGTGGTGGTGGTGGTTTTTTTTTTTTTTTTTTTTTTTGGGGAGGGGGGGGCGGGGAGGGAGGAAAGCTTACAGTACAACCAATCTTTGCTAGCGCTGATCCATTGGCAGATGCAACAGCTCCTATAACAAAATATCACCACAAATTTAGCAAGTCCAAAGTTTTAGGCAAGCATCAGCTTGCATTGCATTGAAATAATTAAATATAAGCATAACTAACCTAGGGCTAAGGTGGTATCTCTAGCTTTTGTAAGTGGCCTGGCATCAGGTCTTATAGATTCAAGAAGATGGCGCTCATGAAAACGCAAAGGGAAAAGCCGTTTAAAAGCGTCCACTTCCATCTCTGATGAGAAATCACCCGAGCTACTTACACAATCCATTCTGTCTACTCCGTCTTGTTGGACAACTAAAGCCCCTGACCTATCAGAAAATATAACAGTGCCATATCAACACAACTGCACTAGTTTAATAAAAAGAAATCATCATCCCATGTACCAGAATTCCCACTCAAGTGACGACAAGATTAAAACCGAAAAGCACAAATATGTATTATATATGCCGGCACATTTTCAAATAGATTAGGTTTCAGTCTGTCGCTCTTCATCCAGCTCTTAACCACATAATCTCTTGGAACCCTTATTAGAAAGTTCTACCGGCCCAAACTAGAACCAAAAAGAAAAACCGAATTAAAGTAGCTCATAAGTATCTATCTGGGAAGTGTTAGTTCCACATGTGATTTTCAATCTTTCCACAAGTTTTTTTTCTTACATGAGCGTGGGACCTATTCAGCATTTTGAGGTAAGTTCCAACATGCATCGAGATTTAGTCAATGCATATCAGGGTTCTGCAGACAAGTATACAGTCAATACATCTTTATTCAAAAGGTTTCTTCTTTTTACTTGGATACTCAAGAAATCAACCCCAAATCACTTGTAAGCTATATAATGAAAAACAATAAACAAGAAAAGGGTAGTCAACAGGCTAATTGATTAATTAATATTTGAATTGTTACAATTTTTACATATAGCAGCTAAGAGAGAGACAATTGAGATAATGGGTACGGCAAAGTACCTGCAGTTGCACAAACTGTGGATGCTTTCGCGACGAATACGTTGGCTTTTGAGAGAGGACGGTAGGTAAGTACCCGACTGCTTAACCGGGTAACCCTCCCCTTTCCTTATAAGGCCGCACGAGTTTATTTTGCATTTAGAAAAATAGAAAGAAAATAAATTCTAGTGTATTAAACAACCACAAAAACAAATAATAAGATTATGCCACGTAATAAAACATAAAATACTATAGCGATTGATATTTTTCGCAAAAAAATTAATTATAGTTTCATAAGTAAATTCTAGTTTTTAAGCTATCTTAACTTTGCTAATTAGACTTAAAAAGTAATACTTATGAAATATTAATTTTAAAAAATTATAATTTGAATAAATTTTGTAATTAAAGTATCACAAATCTTATTATTTACTGATGTAAGATTTTTCTAACACTTTTAAAGTTATCAAAATGTAATTATTTATATTACAACCTGCGTTAATAATTTGTTTCACTTGCAAAATTATTTTTTTAATTCTATATTATGTTTAATTGTAATTATGTTTGATCAATAGTAATAATATGGGAGAAATATTATATTAAATTTTAAAATATTAAATCATTTCATATTATTATTGTTAATAACAAAATTTATGAAGCAAAATATTTTTAAATTGTTGGCTCATGTAGTGAAATAAATAGATGACATTAAAAAGTTTAATTCAAAATATTATGTTAAGCTATTATTTTTAAACTGTGAACTCATGTAGTATAATAAATAAGCATAAAAAAAATTAACTCAAAATATTATTTTAAATCTAACATCTTTAAGAAATTATTTAATCTTATTATAAATTGTAAGTATTATAAAATATTAAAAAAAAAACTTTTAAAGAGTACAAAATTGATTATCTAATAATTTAATTAATTGGTATGAAGTTATGAACTTTAAGATTTAAAATTTTACCAGCTGACTGGACTTTATAGAATTAAAAATGAAACTGCGGAAGGAGTATGACTCACAACCACCGTGTAATGCCCAAACCCTACATTTGACGCAGAAGTAACAAGATCAGAAAACGAGACGAGAGGAGAGAGGAGAAAGGGGCATGGCCTGCAACAGTGGAGCAACATGCCAGTCTGGTGGTTGCTTTAAAGACAGCAACGAAGAAGAAGAGGACCGCAAGACAGAAACTTCCGACACAATTCTGCCAAGTGGCCGCGATTCTGCTGACCTATGCCTTAAGTGCAAGTCCAACAAAACCATCAACACCGCCACGGACGGCAGCGTTACCGGGGGAGACGTTTGCAAGTTCTGTGCCGACTGTTTCCGCGGCAACCTCTTCGGTAAATTTAGATTTGCCGTCACCTCCAACGCCATGATTTCCCCCTCCGACAATGTCCTTGTCGCCTTCTCCGGCGGTCCTTCTTCCAGGTTATTTCTGTTTTGAAAAAACAAATAATTATGTTTCATTATAATGGATAATGTTATGTAAATATAATTTAAGGAGCCTACTCATTTATAAGGAAAGGACGTTGAAAATGCTTAGTTGCCGGATACATTACTCAATTCTATTAAACTAAATAACATAACTGGATACGCAATTTAAGTTGCCGGATATATGTATCTTGTAGGGTGGCTCTTCAATTTGTTCATGAGATGCAATGTAAAGCACAGAAGAATTTTGATGCAAGCAGAGATAGATCATTACCTGTATTTGGTGTTGGAGTTGCTTTTATTGACGAAAGTGTATTTTATCCAATGCCTTCTCATGAATTTGATGAAGCAGTGGAAGCAATGAAAGTTATTGTTAACAATTTACCTCCACCAAGAAAAGCTTTCCACATTGTTCCAATTGAAAACATGTGCTCTTTGGATTCCACTGGTGGAAGAGACAAATTGATGGAGTTACTAGCTGCTGTTAGTGATGCCACAGGAAAAGAAGACCTGCTAGTTCGGCTGCGTATGTTGTCATTGCAAAAGGTTTGGCTTTGTATCTTGTATTTCTATTGCAAAATTAGAGATAAATTTCTAAAACAAAGACTTTTAAAGTAAAATTTTACTTTTCCAAATATATCCCTATCGTTAACTAGAAATGTAATAGTGGAGACATGTTAGCGCAGTCAACCTAGAATATATGTAGTGGCATATTAAGTAGATCGTATGACTTTATAGAAATGTATCTCTAATTTTGGAACGGACTAAAGAGGAATATGTATATCTAATTTTGGAATGGAGGGAAGGAGTATTATTTATTTATAAGCTCCATGTATAAGCTACTATTTGGGACCATAATTCCCCAAGCTGTGATTTAATTATCTCTTTCATATTTGAATCAAAGTCGGGACTAGGATTAGTCCTGACAGAGGAGACATTCTGATTTATGCATCAATCATGACGTTGCAATATTATGCAGATTGCTCTTGAAAATGGATACACCAAACTTGTGCTAGGATCATGCACATCAAGGATTGCATGCCACATTGTTGCAGCAACTGTTAAGGTTTGTCTCACAATTTTCTTGACAAAAATTTTAAAAAATTTCTATTTCTTGCTAAAGTCTGTTTCACATCGTGGGACACTGGATTTAGTATCATAGTGTGGTTGTCCCTTTAATCTCATGCAATTATTTCTTAGTTCATTTTTCATGATGCATTAATTTCCTTTCAGACACCTGTTTCCGGAATAAAATAAAAGATTAAAAAAATGAATTGCCAATTCATTCGGTTCAGTCAGTTACTTGAATTCGTGTGAAAATAATAAGAAGGGCTTATTGCTCTGAACAGTAATACGGAAGTTGTTCATATACTTTGATACTATACTGACTAGAATCTTTGTGTTGAACCTTATTCTTGTTATGCTCTGCAGTTAGTAACAATTGCTTGAGGTTGTGTGTTTTTGTGTGTGTGTGTATTTCAATCTGACGACAACCTTCTGTAAACAGTTTTATAACGCTTATGTCCAGGAAGCATCATTTGGTCCTTAATCCTTGTAAAAGCGAATTAACTAATGTGATCCCAGTCAATGATCCATTTTGAGTACGTTCCTTTAATGATGCTGATAATTAAAGCACAAAAAGAATAGATAGTGAAAGCATTCTAATTCTGTTCTAAATGATCGAACACCCAGAGTTGTGATGACTTCTCGTTCCTAACAACCATCTTTTTGTTTTAGAAGTCCGTCAGGTAGTAGAATACCCAGGCTATGATTGTTTGCAAGGATTATTACCCTGGGATTACAAGTCATGAACTATAGTCCTAGGACCATTAATTAATCCTAAATACTACTAGTTAATCCATTACACTCCCTCTGTCCCATATTAATTGCCCACAACTCTGAGTCCAGCATTAGTTGCCGCTTTGGTTTGACTTTTTAAAGTCAAATTGCTATTTTTAGAAGTAATATTTGTACCTTTTTTTAAAGGTATAAGTGGAATGAATATGATCATTATTCATTACAACTACATACAATTTACTAAAAACTACACTTTCGTTATTTAAAAAATGTACTGCTTACTTTTCAAAAATTATATTTTTGACCAAGAAAGTCAAAACTGGGCATTTAGTTTGGGACGGAGGGATTAACAGTAATCGCGATGCTTCATTTGCCTCTTTCTTTCTGATCGGGATTAAATGCAAGTGTGCGCCAATTAAATTATAGTATAAAAGATTGTCGATTCCACGGAGATTGATTTTCAACTATGTACCACTATTCTAGTTTCTATTTTATTTAGCAAACAAATAAAGATTGAATTTTTACTAACAACTAATTAGATCTAAACTAAATAAAAGTTTAACAATATAGAGAGAATATACTAAAATTTCGACTTCACCTATTCAATCATAATTTAGGGTTTACTAACTTTATCATACAATTTATATTAATTCAACATGTTTATGGCAGTGGAATTTTCTTAGATTAGATACTAGCTTATTCCTAGTAAAAGTATCGCTACTCCAATTATTAACCCAACATATCTCTATGTGAATTTAAATAATTAAGAGAGCATTAAGTTCTATAGAATTCCCGAATTCATCAATCGTTTAGTCAGTTACTATCGAAACCACACAAATCACAACTATTTCTATCAAGATTTAATTTATGGCTATGATTCAATTGAGCTATTAATAAATTGTCATCGTCAAGTCCTTAAATTTATTAACCTAGATCATTCAACTAATGGCCAATTAATTAGAAGCATTAAGAACATGAATCATAACTCAATAAGCATGAAAAACACGCATAATAAAGTCTAAATAAACCTTCAATTAATCATGAATAATATTTGTCTAATCTTAGCATAAAGAAAATTAGAACATAATTACACTATAAAATACAAAAGAAAAGATAGAAAAACTCATACAAAGTTGGCAGGATGTCTTTGTTGATAGCCCTTCGATCTCCGCCTCTTTGAGCTCTTGATATTCTCTTTAATAATAATAATAATAATAATAATAATAATAATAATAATAATAATAATAATTTTAATTTTCCAGCAAGTAGGAGGGGTTTTTTATAGTTACAAATCAAGGGACTTCTCATAATTTGACTCCAATTAGGTTTGTCATCTTGGTCCATGTCAAAAAAACTTCTAGAAAAGTCCAAAACCACATAAGTCAAAATTTTCTGGAAAAGTCAACAAAAATTGCAAAAAATTGCACATTTGGCCTTACACCTTGCCTTACGCCCGTAAGCTCCCTTACGGTAAGTCAGGTCGTAAGGCTCTCTGGACTTTGTATTTTGCTTCCTACTTCGATTTCTGGCAATCTTTGTCCGTTCAAGATTAGTTCAAACTCGATTTTCGTCCCAGCTCCTTTTAGGCCCAATTCTCTGCAAAACAGACCCAATAACAATAACATATATTTAATCCCTTGGATTGATCATTTGTTAGCCCACAAACAAGGAAATTTAAACCAAATCCATGCTATCTTAATAATAAATCAAGAGAATAATCAATAAAATAATATATCAAATAAGCACTTATCACTTTTCTTCCATTAGTGTAATGAGGAAACTGTATTAGTTTATATATATATATTTCATGAATTGTAAAAACTGTCTCGATTTAGAAAGGTTCATTGAGAACGCGAATGAACAGAAAAAGATGAAGAAGAAGAAGAAGAAGAAAAAAAAAAAAAAAAAAAAAAAAAAATAATGTCAATAAGATATAAAAATAATGATACGAACATTGGTGAAAACAACTTGAGCTGCTAACATTTTCTTCTTTTTACAGGGGCAGGGATACTCTTTAGCTGCAGACATTCAATATGTTGATGCCAGGTCGGAGATACCAGTGGTGCTTCCGCTACGTGATTGTCTCACACAAGAACTTAACATGCTCTGTAGACTTGACAGGTTTGTTTATTCAGACCTCATAAATGTTCTTTTGTAAGTCATTCATGTCTCTTCCATCACCTTGAAGGACCTTATCTTATTTTGAGAGGGAGCGGCCGGCAAACCCCAACACCCAACCCCCGAAACACACATACACACACAACACTCCCCCCTCTTCTGCCCGGGCCTGGGTACTTATTCTGAAAATTAAATTAAGATCTTTAACATACACAAGTAGCCCTCTGCTCTATATTATTAGATCATGACTAACATCTTTATACCATGATGGGACTAACTTTATATTGGCTGGCAGTTTAAAGACTGTGGAGTTGTTTAATGGTTCTCGTGCTGGCATCAATGGCCTGATCTCATCATTTGTCAAACTTTTGCAGGTAAAATGAATATTGGACATCATTTCTTTTTCATGGTTTGATGACAATCAAATAATAGGAGTACTTAATTTTACTGAGAATAAGTAAAGAACATTGTTTAGAGTTTTAAAGAGAAGTATCGTGCTAAAGTTAAGTGCAGCTTTCTAACTTCAAGTCCCTCAAATTCCCCATTCGAAATTTCAACTAACACTTTGCAGCCATTGACATTAAATTTACCTTGAACTGTTTTTCCATATGCAAATACAATACTCCCTCCGTTCCAAAATTAAATATAGTTTTGAGTTCTATTAAACAACCTTCATCAAATCCTATAATTCAAATTAGATATAACTTTGTTAAATTTTCAAAATTTTAAAGTTTGTATGTAGAGGTATTTTATATGTAGTTTACAACACTGACTTTGGCATCAAACAAAATAAAATAAATTAACTTCAAATTTTATTATTAGGATTTCACAAATGTATTACATTAAAAATCATAGGTATGTCTAATTTTGGAACAGAGAGTATTAATCTTCAAACCTATCTAATTTTAGAACAGAGGAACTATTAATCTTCAAACCTGTTTTATAACTTGTGTGTTTCAGGAAGAAAATCCTTCGCGAGAGTCCACAATTGTAAGGACAGCTGGAAAGCTTACCCCGTTCCATTTTAATAGGATTCCAGAAGCTGATGACTGTAATTCACAGCTGGTATCCCGACGGCGTCGTAAAAAATATAATTTGAAGTCCAGTGAATGTCTTCCCCCAGAATCTTTCTGTTCAATTTGCAGTAGCCCACTAAATAAAAATGATCTGCTACGCTTGGCCACTTTTGAGAATGGCCAGACAAGTCCTGAAACATTTGTGGCAAGATGCTGTGCGAGTTGTCAGTTTCAGATTCTTCCCAAGGAACCATTATCCATGGAGCACTTCTGTTCTCTTTTACCACAACTGATGACTGCTCACGTGAAGGATGAAAGCTGTGATAACCAGTGGTGGTTAAGGTGAGGATAATAGCTTTATATCTAAACACTCGTCCCTTCCAAAAGAGGAGTTACATTTACAAAATTTGCAAACTCGTAAAGATAATTTTCATTTCATCTATACCCCCAAGTATAGAAAGTGCGTTGTTAGTGGTGGGGGCATGGTAGTGAATTGTTATGTTGAACTTGATGATATTGTGTCATTTGATACCATCATTATTGAAAATGGGACTCATTTTGCGGGACACTTTGTTTTGCAATGGGACTACGGAACTGAGAATATTAGTATTGTTTTTCAACCTTGATTGCAGGGAGCAAATACAAGATTGCTTTCTTTCAGTCAGTGAAGATGAAACCTGACTGGCTGAGCCTGCTGTTTGCCATCTCTTCTGAAGTTGCGATTGCAAGTGGATCATTATTAAGTTTAGTTGCTGACCTGCCCCGGTGAATATCTAGCAGCAAGAAAGCTTGATGAGTCTGACAGGAACTGAGCGCCAAAATTGAATAAGTTTCGTGGATGTAGGATTGATTTGAACTATGACTGGAAATGGTATATGATTTACATTATTAACAAGACAGGATGAACTTGGAAAGCCTGAGACCATAAGAGCATAATCTCTCTCAATATCATACTTTCCTCCGTTTCAAAATTATATATCTTTGAATTTTATCAAACTAGATTTGTGAAATCCTAAAATTTAAATTACATGACATAAATTTTCAAAATTCATTTTAAATTTGAATTTTAAAATTTTACAAATAGCTATATTTAAATACACATGTATTTTTAATTTTAAAACAGATGAAGGATTTATTATTTATTTTGTTACACATAGTATTTCATAAAATCTTTGAATTTTAAAATTTTACAAATAGCTATATTTAAATACACATGTATTTTTAATTTTAAAACAGATGAAGGATTTATTATTTATTTTGTTACACATAGTATTTCATAAAATCTTTGACACAAGTGTATTTTGTACCTCATAATTTAAGGTGTGGGACAAATTACACCCCAATTTTTAAAAAGTGTTTGAAAGCCCTCTAGAATTCCAAAAATGTGTTTAAAGACACACTTTGACGGTCTTAACTAATCAAAATTTACCTTTTTAGCCAGTTGTATGTTCTATTTGACTTAACCGAAGAGTAAAATAGGTAAAAGACAATTAATATATACACTCACTTCCCAAATCTGCTACTTGTTCTACACCCATTAAAACTTCAAAAAGAAAGTTTCACCACATGACTCGCAAGAACATACAAGTACCGGAATTGTCTGACTCCTTAACCACCCATGCACCTCCGCATCATAAAAATCTATTATCTTGGATTTTCAATAGCACTCAATCTTGAAAAGTCTCATTTCTTTTTCTTGTTTTGTTTTTTTTACTCTCCAAAATATGAGCCGATACTTCCTCAAATAAGCTTTCAAACTAAATCTGATATTGAGTTTTAAGGTAAGTAATCTTAAGATTCTAGTTTGCATGTGTGTTGTAAAAATGGATTAATTATAAATGCTATTGTTGGGGCATTTTGAGTTGGATTCCCATCTTAGATCGTCAAGATCAAGCCAAAATTTTCAGCTTCTGTCAATTTTTAAGAGTTTAAAGCTTCATCAAAGGTTAACGGAATCCGAAGACTCTTAAGCTTGATGAGTCAACCTATGGTCTGTGTAAGAAATTGGTGGTTTGTTGTGGTTGTTAAATCTTCTGCTAGTGGTAGTAATTTATAATCACCGAATTACAGATGAAAAGTAGGAAAGTAAAAATACTAATTTGTCAATTTGGGCAATCTCTCTCTCTCTCTCTCTCTCTATATATATATATATATATATGTTATAGGGCCTTGAAGATCTAGAAGAGTTAGAGTTTTGACTAATAAGTCCTGCCATTGCCAGTATCAATAAACGATAGAATGAAGAAACAAGAAAGATGAAAGAAGATCCAAGAAGAACAAAGATGGATGGAGATGATATTAGAGATAAAGATAAGTATGTATATTTGGAAGAGAGAGAGCAAAGTTGTGTATTGACATCAATACCCTTCAAGATTGTATGTGTGGAGCATAAACTGTAACATTTGATTGAAAAAACCGTCAAAATGTGTCTTTAGATACGTTTTTGGAATTTTGGAGGACGTTCAAATACTTTTTAAAAATTAGGGTGTAATTTGTTCTGCACCTTAAACTCGGGGTGCAAAATGCACTTCTGTCTAAATCTTTATGTATCTGCTATGACTCCAATTCTGCAGGGTTATCCGATTCTGAGTCGCTGAGAAAACCTCTCTCTGAGGCAAGGGATTTCTTTATTATTATTATTATTATTGCACAAAAATTGAACATTTAAAATAAAATATGTACTTGTGTTGAATTGTGCATGAAATTGTGGTGTGTGATATAAGTACAGCCTGGTTTGGAGGGATGAGTAAAAGTTTTTCTTAATGGAATTGGGGTCATGTGTCTCTCTGGTCAGGCAAATGGTGGGGGCTTCTACTTGCTTATAAGTGTCTTTTGCCCATGAAAAGTATGTAATCGATAAAGTAGGTTAAGCTTTTTTCTTCCTTGCAAGTCTGAAAGACCGAGATGGAAATAACGTCTTTCAAGAGTGTTTCATTCTATTTTGTTTAATTTTTTTTTTATTTAATATTTTATTTATTTTAAAATTAGAGATAATTTTTATTTATAATACTTCGTATTATTCAAAGAAAATAAAAAACAAAAAATTAAGAGAAAAGTTTAAGTGAATGAGCAGATATGAAGAGGAAAAATTTAGATAATGGATAAACAATGAGAATGAGAGTTATGTTGGGCTTTAATGGAGAACAAAGCTTAAGTTGATGGACATAAATAGAAAATAAAATTTTGAGTGAGTAGAACTTGTGAGAAATGATAAAGAAGAGAGAGTAAAATAAAAATTTTAGGACCTTTTGCTGTCTAAAAATAAAAATGTCTTTATAAATTTAGAATGCACGAAAAAAAGTTTATTATCTTATTTTAGAACGCAGTGAGTAATATTTTCATTCCAAAATTAGATATAAGTTTTTATTTTAAAATAGACAGAATTTTACTCAATCTCTGAAGAAGATTTGTTTTAATACACTTTTATTTTAAATAAAATTTATAATCAAACATCTATGTTCAATAAATATAATTTTTGAGATATTTCTAATTTTAAAACATATACTAATAAAGCCGAGAACCGGCAAAGTTTGTTACTGTTGCATTGCATCCTTTTTACAAAAGAGTTGCTTACGTCTGGTCGAACTTTTATTTTCCAAAATGTGTCACGTTTATATTAATTGACTAATTTTGTACAAAATAACAACCTTTTCATATTTACTGGTCTTATAATTTTTTTTTATTATATTCATCACTATTATTAAATTAATCATGCATTACGTTAAAGATAAATATTAAAAAAAGTAAATATATTCACTAATTTAAGAAATTCTCACATGAGACCATTTTTTAGTATAAAGTAGTAATTTATTGTCATGACTAACTTGTTATAGTGCTTATAAATAAATATTTAGTTTGTCCTAAAAAAATAACTGTCAATAAATTAATGAGGTGACACGTCAATTTTTTTAATATTAAAATAATAGATGGTACTTGAATTCTTTAGGTCTTTTGGTACTGTTATTCGACCCGTCGTGTTTTGTACTTCTTGATTTATGCAGTTAGATTAATGCTAACAAAAGATGATACAAAATGATTTAGGCGTTTGTGATTAGTTATGATTGGTAATACATGAAATAAATTTATTATTGTAATTAATTATTCATTTTCATTTTTTATTTTATTTTATTTTTTATTTTTATACATCTTTTGTCACTTTTAACACTGACACCACTCAATATTTATAATAATTTTATCTCTCGTCTCGTGGAGCCCAGTTATTATGAAAATAGCCGAATAAATAAATAAAGGATAACTAGGTAGAAACAAGATTAGATTGTAGGAAAATGGAAAAAGGGCAATTCTTTATTTTCCCATTTTTTTTCCCACTTGAAAAGTCGCTTTCAGTCTTTTAACTCTGAGTGTGACAGTATAACATTGCAACCGGCCAAAACCGTCCAAGCTTTGTATATTTGGTTTTGATAAATATATAAAAAGTAATAGTTTAATTGATTTATAATACTATTAAACAATATGACAAGTTTTAATTAGTTATATTGATAGACTCATTTATATATTATTAACTGTTAATTAATTATATATTCTTACAAAAATTAATAAGTTATTGACAATTAGCACATCTTTTAATCAAAAAATTTCATATAAATACTATTACAATTTGTACTATTATCAATTTTTTTATTTATTAATAATGTGAATTAGAATTTGCCAAGACTGACATTTATATAGATTAGAGAGCTGAAATGTGGGAATTTAAAAGATAGTATCAGACAATAATTGAAAAAAAATAAATGAACTCATGTGTTGTTATTTTCAACTACATAAAATATGCCCCAACCCCAGACCCAGCCCCGCCCCGCCCCGCCCTAACTACATACGGTTATTAAAACATCTTGTCAAAGTCCGGTTATATTTTAAATTAATTTAATAAATAAAAGAATAAATATTACATGATAATAATATATAAAGTTTGAACTTATCTCAGATGAATCTGCCCAATGAATCTGCCCAACTTGAGTAATTCGTTAGTATGAAACTTTTTTTCTCATTTAAAATTCTTGTTAAATTAGCCACTTTTTTCATGAATTGAAACGATTATTATTGTAAGAATAATATAAAATAAAAATTTATGTATTTTTTAAACTCTTATTTATTTATTAATAAATTGTTGCAGAGTATGTATAATTATACAATAAGTTCCAAGATATCACTAATAATGCAACATTACTAAGTGAAAAATCTAATAAAAAATTCTGACATAGAGATAAAGTAGACTCTAAAAATATGGTCAACCTTTAATAGACTCCACACACACACACACACACACACACACACACACACACACACATATATATATATATATATATATATATATTCTCAAAATTTATAAATAAATTTAGAAAATGAGAAAGAGAAGAGAGGGGGAGACAAACAAGAAGAAATTGAAAGTGGGAAAATCCAATACATTAGTTAGTTGGTGCAAGCCAACAGGGGCGGTGCCCCCGTCACCGGATCTCTGCCTTAAAATCAAATCAACTCTTATTTAACGACTCGCTCATCAATTCCCTCCGAAATCCAAATCTCCATTTCTTCGTCATCATCGTCATTCCGGCCCCTACCCTTCTCTCCATCTCTGTAAAATCTGATCCATCAAAATTACAATTTTCTCCATCAATCTCAAAAAGTTGGAGAGAGAAAAACATACATAAATCGATCAATTATTCACTTCCTTTTTTGGTACCCCCTTTATCTCTCTCTATATTTTCCAGCTCCTCAGGCTCTTCTTTTTTCATACCACCCTTTCTCTATCTGGACTGTAGCGATCTCATAAGGTACGTTAATTCTGCTTTGCAATTCATCAGATCTCTCATTTTCGGGACTATGTACTAATTATCTCCTTTTATTTTTCATTTTGCTCTAATTTGAATTCCTAAATATTGTTGATCTGTTCTGTGCTTTGAATGTCGTAATTGTTTGATTTATCAATTTTTATATTGATTAAATAAACTGCTTTATGATTGTTCTGTCTTTGCTATTATGCCTGTGTCCAAGTGTCATTTGGATATTTGGGTGTTACAGAGAGATGAACTTGATTGTGAGCTGCGTCCTTGTAGAAATCCAGCCATTGTTTTCCAAGGTTGATGAAAGTTCTTACCTTTTCCCCTTGAGGTTTTTCTTTTTGTAAAATTTCCCCCACTTTTAAGTCTCGTGCTATTATTGCTTGTGATCATAACTAGTTTGTGATGGTTTCGATGGGAAACAATGACTAATAATGCTCCTTATCTTTTCGGCATTTACCTTGACAAGAAAGATTTAAAGGTCAGGACAGTGATTTGTGTGAGACGCGAAGCATAGTTAACGGGAATGTGAATCTAATCATGAGATGACCAATGATGCTTGGAACATTATATATACCCCATTGGAGAGGTTGATGAGTGTAGCACCAGCTCATAGTGGAAGTATGTGAAGAGTGATACTGTAGAGCGCAAGATTATGGTTTGATCAGAATTCCCAATATTTGAAACAGTTATCATGTATTTGTGTGGCTCGGTGGCATCTACTGATTGCTTGGATGGTAAGGACATATTCAGACACTTGTAGCATCTGATATTGCTACCTTACAGAGTTATAGTTATCTCTTATATATATTTATGTTGATTGCAAGACTAGACTCGTTGAAAAGTTGAGCACCCATTTCTTTTTCCTTTGGCTTCATTATTTTCCTTTTTCTGATTATTAAAGTTTCTTGAGAAGCGCCAAGGTACAGCAACCATATATGCATGTCCTTACCAAGGGTGGAGACAAAGGGAAAAAATAAGCACGTTCATGATCTGCGGCATCCATCCGTGAGCTGGACATTCACTAACAGTGTTCATGATCTCGAGACACCATACACACAAAGACATGTTAATGTTAAGTGGCAGTCAGACCCTAAATGTCTTCTCATTGAAACTTCAACTTGTATCCTGGAACGGCCGAATGATGCAATTTGTCATTGTGTCCCTAACGCTAACTGAAATGTTATTGCATAGATATTGAAAAGCAGCTTCCATATAAACACGAAAATTGACCTACTATTTAAAACCTTTATCTGGTCTTCTGCTTGATGTTTAATTTTTTTTTCCTTTTTTCAATTGTAGTATCTGCTTGTTAAGTGAGTATAAGGGAATATTATTTGTGAATGAATGTAGCCTTAACTTTTTTGTTTGCTTATTCTGACTAAGCAATACAAAAAAATTATAATACTTGCTTGTCACAACAGAGAACTGTAATCATATGTTTTCATGCTTTTTACCTCAGGTGCACACACACACACACACATATGCTTCATCATAGCCAGCCTGTTTGCTTAACCGTGTTCATCTCTGCAGTGACTACTGGTGGACTTTAGATATTGAAGAACGTGGGCGTTTGATAGGCGTTTGATAACTCTTCTCCTCCATTCTCATTAAAGAATCTACATCATGTCTAGTTCAACAAAAGCTTTGGAACCTGCATTTCAGGTTGCAGGGCAGAGATTGTATCCTTACTTAAAGAACTTCTTTTTGGACATACATACCTACATGCATACATCGTATTGTGAATTGTGTCAAAAGATGCAGAAAAAACTGCAAAACACGCTAAACTTGACTTATCAAAAAAAGAAAAACACACAGAATTACATTTCCAAACATATACTCCCTCCGTCCTAAAAAGGAAGACTAAAGGCATGATTTTTTTTGTCCTAAAATGAAAGACCAAACACATAAATCAAGGAGATTATGTGGTGTATATTTAAAGAAGAAGAATTTTATAGGGAGAAACAAATTTTATGCGGTGTAGAATAATTCTCTCACCTTAAAAGTAGTATTTTTTAATTTGCGTACGTGAGGTGATTTGGTCTTCCTTTTTGGGATGGAGGGAGTAGTGTATAACTTAGTTTATTGGGCAATAAAATATATTGGCGTAAGTTTAGAGTTGAAGTAGTCAAATAAGCCTAGAAACAAGCTTCAAAATATCTTCCATATAAGTTATTGTTTGAAAACACTAAAATAGAGGACTACTTTATACTCAATATCATTTAGGTACTATTTATAAAGGAACATGAGTAACAACAACTTATCTTTAACTCAATAAGTATAAACTCCATAATGAAATTAATCCCCAAAATGCAAAGTGGACAACAAAAGTCAACTCCAAAGCTTATGGATTTATGTCACCATGTGGCAAATAGACATGAGAAAAAGAAAAAGAAGACAGATTTTTATAACTCATTTAAGACTTATCGTAAGGTCCGTCTCTAGCTTAAAATTGTATTATGACCTTTTCATAAGATAAGTGCAATTTAAGATACACCACATTGAATTGCACATTTCACTTTGTATTTGTACTTAACGCATTTTAGAGGGACTGAAATTTGGAGAATTGAGAATTTTCAGCCAGTTCCATTGCCCAAATCTGATTACGGTCGATTCTACTCGGGGGATTCATATATTGTCTTGCAGGTGCTTAAGTCCTTCAAATCTTTTTGTCCTGTCGCTTCTTTCACTTATGGTCGAAGATTTACTTACTGAACTCTTCCGATAACCACAAAGAAATTACTAAAATCGATATATGCTTCGCACGTACTTTGTTCTTATGCAAGTTGTTTATTTCTGCAGACCTCTCCTGGAAAAGGAGGTGCTTATTTGTTTGACATACACTTCTGGCTAGGAAAAGATACAAGCCAGGTATGACACCATTCTTTTCTAAATTTGAATCTTTACTTGGTTATTCAGAAATCACAGCTTATCTTAGTTTCAAATATGTTCTGACTTGAAATTATAACTTCTTAATAGGATGAAGCTGGAACAGCAGCTATAAAAACCGTAGAACTTGATGCAGTTCTTGGGGGGCGTGCAGTGCAGTACAGAGAACTTCAAGGTCATGAGTGTGATAAATTTTTATCATACTTCAAACCATGTATAATACCACTTGAAGGGGGTGTTGCATCGGGATTTAAGAAACCCGAGGAAGAAGAGTTTGAAACACGATTGTATGTCTGTAAAGGAAAACGAGCTGTCAGATTGAAGCAGGTATATCATCATCATTATGAAATTCTTGTGAATGCAAATGGGTTTGTTCGGAGGATTATAAATTTTGGTGCCCTTTCTTATCCAGGTCCATTTTTCTCGGTCTTCACTGAATCATGATGATGTTTTTATCCTGGACACGAAAGATAAGATTTTCCAATTTAATGGCGCAAACTCCAATATTCAAGAAAGGGCCAAAGCGTTAGAAGTAATTCAGTTTCTGAAGGAAAAGTATCATGAGGGAATATGTGATGTTGCAATTGTTGGTACGGGGGACATGTATCATGATTAGTGATGTCATAGTTTATTCTGTATCTCATTACAATTGTTAATTTTTCATTACTTATATATGTATGATGTTCTTCACTGTGGACCAGATGATGGAAAACTACAGGCTGAGTCGGATTCTGGTGAATTTTGGGTCATCTTTGGTGGGTTTGCTCCAATTGGTAAAAAGGTTGCTAGTGAAGATGATGTCATTCCCGAAAAGACGGATCCTAAACTTTACAGGCATTCTTTTCTTCTAAGCTTTTATCATTTTATTGAATGAGGAATTAGAAATAGACATTATTATAGGGGCTGTGATAGATAATCATCGTCATATATTTGGCCTGCTGATTGTTCTATTTTTGCAGCATTGTTGATGGTCAGATAAATGGTGTAGATGCTGAACTTTCCAAATCTTTATTGGAAAATAACAAATGCTTTCTATTAGATTGTGGTGCCGAGATTTTCGTGTGGGTCGGTCGGGTAACACAAGTAGACGATAGAAAAGCTGCAATCCAAGCCGCCGAGGTAGGGATTAGAATTAGATTCTCAGATAGTCATGTTTATGCGAGTCAGCCTGATCCCTAACCCTCCCGAATTATCACGCAGGAATTTGTTGCTAATCAAAATAGGCCAAAGTCAACACGTATAACCCGTCTAATTCAAGGATATGAGACACATTCATTCAAGTCAAACTTTGATTCCTGGCCTTCAGGCTCAGCACCTTCTTCTGTTCCCGAAGAGGGTAGAGGAAAAGTAGCTGGTATATAATCTTTTAAATTTGTAAAACCTGCTAATTATCTTAAAACTGTTGTTAAAAGAATTGATCATGGAACTATTTTGCATACGTGTAGCTTTGCTCAAGCAACAAGGTGTGGGCCTTAAGGGAGCGGCAAAGAGTGCTCCTGTAAACGAGGATGTCCCACCTCTACTTGAAGGAGGTGGAAAAATCGAGGTTTAGTTACTATTAAGCTAATCAATGGTGCTCTTAGGGCAGATATATATATATATATATACATATAGACACACACACACACACACACACACACCCAGATGTGAATTTTGAATTTGTTTCAGGTGTGGCGCATCAATGGAAGTGCCAAAACTCCAGTGCCAAAAGAGGAAATTGGTAAATTTTATAGTGGAGATTGCTACATTGTTCTCTACAATTACCATTCTCATGATAAGAAAGATGATTACTACCTGTGCTCTTGGATTGGAAAGGATAGCATCGAGGTAAATTATGTCTATTATCAGTTGATTGGAAAGGATAAATGTGTACTTTATAACAAGTTGTTATTCATCCATCATGTTTATCTTATCTATATCTATATATAAAAGAGAAGCAGACATTAGGGACGCGTCCCTTCATTTTTGGCGTCTTATGCTTCTTCTTCCGTCCTTTTTTTTATTTTATTATTTTATTTTACCATAAAAGCCAATAAGGTAGGTACTGTGGCGAGAGAGACGCATCCCTCTTTTGTCGTCTCCTGCTTCTTCTTTTTTTTTTGTTTGTGAGTCCTTTCTCTCTTTTTTTTGTTTTAATTAAATGTTATTATTATACTACTTTATCTGTCTCAAAATATTGACTGAAATACATAAAGTCCATAAATTAAGAAAAAATACTTTTCTCTCTAAAAAAATACTACTTTATCTCTCAAAATATTGACTAAAATACATAAATTTCGTAAATTAAGAAAATTTACTTTTAAAAAGAGAAAATGTTGAGTCAACAAAAATGTTAGTATTTAATATTTTTTTTGTAGCTTTGTGTTCCTTTTTTTTTAAAAAACTAAATGTACTTATTATTATACTACTTTCTCTATCCCTAAATATTGACTAAAATACATAAAGTCCGTAAAAAATACATAAAGGTCGTAAGTTAAGAAAAATTATTTTTAAATAGAAAAAAATGTTGAGTCAACAAAAATGTTAGTATTTTTTATTTATTTATTTATTTAGTAGTTTTGTGTTCCTTTTTTTTCTTTTGTTGTCTTGTGCTTGTTCTTTTATTCTTCTTCTTCTTCATTTTATTTTTTTTGGGGTAGTTTTGTGTTTCCTTTTTTTTTCTTTTCTTGGTTTTAACTAAATGTTCTTGTTATTATAATATTTTCTCTATCCTAAAATATTGACTAAAATACATAAAGTCCGTAAATTAAGAAAATTACATTTAAAGAGAGAAAAATGTTGAGTCAACAAAAATGTTAGTATTTGTTTTTATTTTTTATTTTTTATTTTTTGTTCCTTTATTTCTTTAATTTTAACTAAATGTTCTTGTCATTATAATACTTTCTTTGTCCCAGAATATTGACTAAAGCACATAAAGTCCATAAATTAAAAAAAAAAAAGAATTTAAAAACAGAAAAATGTTGAGTCACCAAAAGCGTGAGTACTCTTATAAAAAAAAATCTTTAAATATACACTACATATATTTTTAGATTTATGCACTTAAGTTATTTATTTTTGGACCAGAAAAAGGGTACCTAAACTCATTCTTTTTTAGACGAATATTTTTGATATTAAATTTAGTTTAAAAAATATTTTTTAAAAATTAAAATAATCCTAACGAGTGCCACGAGTTCGCGCGTGGTTATTAGCTAGTGCTTATGTAAATAAAGGGAATAAATTCTTGGAAAGCTATCTGCCTATGTATCTTCATTCTGTTTTCTTTCTCAATCTTAATTTGAGTTGGGGTATCTATTTATTTAATTTAATGTAACCCAGTAGTAATATTGCAACTTCAGGAAGACAAGAATATGGCGGCTCGATTAGTTGCTACAATGTCCAATTCACTAAAGGGGCGGCCAGTGCAGGTACTCTATTACATGCATTACTCAGGGCTAGGGGTGTTAATGAACCAAGCTTTTGTGAAGAAGCTTGAGCTTTGCTTGAGCTTGGCTCGTTTAAAGCTCAAGCTCGGGTTGTTAAGGCTTGAGAACATTAAATATTTCGAATTGTTCATGATTATAGGCCCGAGCTTGGCTCGCTTAAAGCTCATTCGTTTAGTTAAACGAACTTGAGCTAAAAATGCTCACTTAACTTAACGAGCGAGCTTGATCTCGACAAGCTCGGCTCGGCTCGGCTCGTTTACATCCCTACTCAGGGCAGTTTAACTTTAAGGGTGCTATATAATGTATGGCTTTTTGCAGGGTCGTGTATTCCAAGGGAAAGAGCCACCGCAATTTGTTGCCATCTTTCAGCCTATGGTTGTCCTTAAGGTATCTTGATATTTTATTATGCAATCCCAATTCTTTGTCAAGATGCTTACTTCCAGATAATTTGAGGAAGTACACTCGTTGCTTTTTTCTTGGCAGAAAAAAAGTAAAAAAGTACCTAAATTTTAAAAGCTCTTTCAAGGTTATTTGAAGTTTTTGTCATTTATTTAATCCTATTTTTTTAGGGTGGAATAAGTTCTGGGTACAAAAACTATATTGCGGACAAAGGTCTGAATGATGAAACATACACTGCCGATTGCGTTGCACTCATTCGAATATCAGGAACTTCTTTGCATAACAATAAAGCTGTGCAAGTTGATGCGGTAGGTTCACTGATTGATTTTCTTTTGATATGTAATCTGGAAAATATTGGACTACATATTTCTTTTATTTTTCCTGACAGGTGGCAGCCTCACTGAACACTAACGAGTGTTTTTTTCTGCAATCTGGCTCTTCTGTATTCTGTTGGCATGGAAATCAGAGTACATTTGAACAGCAGCAGCTAGCTATTAAAGTTGCGGATTTTTTGAAGGTATGCCCTTGCAGAAGATTATTTTGTTGTCGTGTGTTAAATAAACTTACCTTTAAGTTTTGATCTCTATGAATTATAATGTGGCATCACTTTCTTCAATTTTCATAAGTTACTTTCACAGTCAATTTAAATGTCACTTCGAATAATTGTACACTCAGCCTGGCGTAGTGGTGAAACATGCCAAAGAAGGCACTGAGAACTCATCTTTCTGGTTTGCTGTTGGAGGAAAACAAAGTTACACCAGCAAAAAAGTATCTCAGGACACTGTCCGAGATCCCCACTTATTTGCATTCTCAATCAATAAAGGTGGTTTTCTTTTTCTTTTTCAATATCATTATATGATTGATGCCTTAAAATTTTCGTTGTAAAGCTGGTTGTCCCTTCTAACTATATTTTCTACTGACTATTCCTGCTTCCATGTGGATACCCAGGGAAGTTTGAGGTGAGTTCTGGAGCTAATAATCCATTTGGATTTTTGTAAATAACAATCAGCTTCTTAATTATAACTTTTATTATATATATATATATATATATATATATATATGGTATATTGAACAGGTTGAAGAAGTTTACAATTTTTCACAAGATGACCTGTTAACTGAGGATGTCTTGATACTGGATACACGTGCTGAGGTGTTTGTTTGGGTTGGTCAATCTGCGGATCCAACAGAAAAGCAAAATGCTTTTGAAATGGGCCAGGTACTGCTTAAGTAGTTTTGTAAGCCTTCTGGATTTATATATTTAACCCTGTACATTGTTCAATAATTAAAGTTTATTGCAGAAATACATCGAGATGGCAGCGTCTCTGGACGGGTTGTCCCCACATGTGCCTCTTTACAGAGTCACGGAAGGAAATGAACCGTGCTTCTTCACAACATTCTTTTCATGGGATTCTGCTAAGGCCAATGTATGTTCTGCATTGTTTAAGTAATCAAGTTGCCTTATAGATACAGGGATATATACAGTTAGTTTTAGATGACACATGCGATATCGTTGGAGGTTTGTGAACTTTGGGTGTCACTGTGAGGGTGCATAGCGCAGCCCTGTTACTGATGTGGTCATATATGTGAAGATTTTATTTTAGGTACAGGATATTAGTTTCGATATATCTCTTAACTCGGGATTTTTGCATTTTGTTCTTTCTTTTTTCTCGGATGCAAAATAGGCTCATGGGAACTCATTCCAAAAGAAGGCTATGCTACTCTTTGGGACAGGCCATGCCATGGAGGTAAATGCTGAACTATAACGTACTTTACATGAATTGGATAAGTTTCTGTAATTTGTTTTATGTATATTATTTCTTTTGGATGCACTCGATCACTATTTAGTTTTCATTTTATGTGTTTATGTGGGCTCTCTCTTATGATCTTTTATGCTATTGCAAAACCAGGAAAGGTCGAATGGGACAAATCAGGGAGGACCAACTCAAAGAGCTTCAGCCTTGGCTGCCTTAAACTCCGCATTTAACTCAACTTCTGGGCCCAAATCTACTAGTGCTTCTACAAAGGCATCAGGAGGAGTTAGCCAGGGATCTCAGAGAGCAGCCGCAGTAGCTGCCTTATCTTCAGTTCTTACTGCTGAAAAGAAGCGCTCCCCTGACTCCTCTCCAATCCGATCTGCTACAAGTCCATCTGCAGAACCTGCGCTCTCTGGTACTTAACATATTTCATCATTTTTTTTCCAACTATATTTTTCCCCGAAATATGAAAGTTAAAAAAATTAACATATTAGAATACCACCAGTCTGCTAATTTTTTTTAATCCGATAATTATATCAACTTTAACTATGATAATACTTGCACAGTGGGAAAGAGTGAAAACATTGTGGAGTTGGAGGATTCTAAAGAAACTCCTGAAGATAAGGAGGCTGATATTGTTGAGCCTGTATCAGAGACTTTTGAGGAAGAGTCCAAGCAAAGACCAGAAACGGAGCAGGATGAGAATGGTAGTGGAAGTCAAAGTACCTTTAGTTATGAACAGCTGAAAGCTAGATCTGATAACCCTGTTACTGGAATTGATTTCAAACGAAGGGAGGTTAGTACTACTATGTTTTTTTCTTATTTGGTACCATTAAGAAACTACTCCCTCCATTCTAGAAAAGAGTCCCTTTTGCAAACTTAGAAATATCAAGGATATACTTTTGTTCCATGATTATCACTTAAACAATAAATGATTAGCTTAGTAGTGGTGCCATGGTAATGAAATTGCGATGGTAACCTTGAGGACATTACGTCATTTTTATACTACCATCAGTACAAATAGAACTCTTTGGAATAAACAATTTTGATAAATGGGATTCTTTTTCTGGAATGGAGGGAATGAAGTCTTCAAACCTAGCCAATGCCATAAAGGGCTGGTCACTTGACCAGTGATTCAGTGAAGTAACCCCCTTGCCTCTGGTGACTACGTATGTGATTCACTGGAAAGCTAGTATGTACTCTTTCTTTTTCTGATTGTCCCTTTTTATACTTTCAGACTTATCTCTCTGATGAGGAATTCCAGACTGTACTGGAGATGACAAAAGAAGCATTCTATAAGTTGCCGAAATGGAAGCAAGACTTACTAAAGAAGAAAGTGGATCTATTCTAAGAATTTAATTCAACAACTCCCAAGTAATATTTCCCCTTTCTCTTCACCATATTTTCCTGGAATTTCTAGTTTGTCTTTGTCATCATCATTCTGCTCGTTACATTACCTTTCTTCAAGTTGCCTTGATGCCTAAGGCTACTTTAGTGTTGGTTTCGTGCCTGCCCGAAGAGTGTATTACCCCTACTCTCACAACACCGGTGGGGGGGGGGGGGGGGGGGGCGGGCGGCGG
>JAUMHB010082035.1:0-11205 GCA_032359685.1 Pittosporum tobira | reverse complement strand
CACAACACCAAACCCCCCCCCCCCCCCCCCCCTCGTCTCTACTATTCTCTCTCTCCTTTCTTCTTTTTTCTCTTTCGTCCCTTCTTTTCTCTCGTCTTCTTTTGCTGCGGCTGCATTCATTGTGAGCATAGATTGTAGTAAGAAAATGGGCAGGCCAATTCTTTAGCTTGGTTGGGTTTGTGTTTTTTTTTTTTAAATTTATTTGTCAACAAAGAAGGGTTTATATGCATTGCATTTGTTTTCGACTCACATCTCAAGGACTGTATAATTTGAAACTCTTTTCAAATCTTTTATAATTGTTTCTTTTTTGTGTGAAATGTTTATCCCATTTAAGCTTGGTTCTTTTTGTCGTTTATATATTAAGCTGCCCATCACTTGGTGTTCACATTTTTCAGCCTTAGGCGGCAGCATTTTATGGGAAATATTAAATATTATAATAATATAATGTTTATACCATGTTATTATATTGATATTGTATTAGGCCAAGTCATACAAGTAAGAGTGAAAAAAAAAAAGCTGAGATACTGTACAGATTATGCGAGTGAATGACATGGTACTACGTCAACAAGGATAACGCCTTGTGAAGTTGTATTGAATATTTTTTTCATAATTCGTCGAGTAATGTATTTTCATAATTTTTTTGATTTCATCAATTTTGTTAAATGTCCTTGATATTATTTTTTTTTACGTGGAATGAGGTATTTTAGTAGAAACAAACATTATTGTGGGTTATTTAGCACAGCAAACTAGTTTTTTGGTTTTTTAATGCAGGAACAAAATAACCTTACAATTAACTAGCACCAAAAAAAAAATAAAAATAAAAATAGCACAACTAACTAGTTTTAACCACAGCTACCATGTCTTTTTTCATATATGTATGTGTGTGTATTAAGAATTGTTATTTTTATAATTTTTTTAGATATGTAAACAAAAGATTAAAGTATATTTTGCTTCTTAGACTTTCACATGAAATATAGTACTTTAGAGTTTTAAAAAAAATTATTTTGCTATTTATATTTTTTTAAAAGTATTATTTTGCATCATAGAGTTGATTTTTGCAATCATAAGTAATCTGTTGATGCTAAGGCTCAATGATATTCTTACTAAATCCATCACTTTTCACTGGTTTGAGAGGCCCTCTTTAATACATTAAGAGGGCTTGGCAATGAAAGCTCCTCAAATAAATCTAATTAAAATAAAAATAAAAATAAAATTGAAATTATTAATTAAGATTAATATTATTAATTAGAATAAAAATGAAACTATTAATTGCAATAAAACTAAAATATTAATGAAAATTAAAACTAAAATTATTAATTAAGATTAAAATTGATAAATAATTTTAATCTTAATTAATAATTTTGGTTTTAATTTTAATTTTAATTAATAATTTTTGTTTCAATTTTAATTTTATTTTTATTTTAATTAGTAATTTCAGTTTTAATCGTAATAAATAATTTTAGTTTTAATTTTTATTAATAATTTTAATTTGAAATTTATGAATATTGTGGCGATAATATCCTTGATCACTAGCATCAACATGTTATTTTTGATTGGAAAACCGACTTCAAGGTTCAAAATCGTACATTTTTTAAAGTATATGTAGCGAAATAAAACTTTTTAAACTCTAGGGTGCTATCTGTACCTGGGTAAAAAGTCTGGAGGACGCAAAATATACTTTAGTCGTAAACAAAATCTCTAGAATTGTTGTTTTAACAAATTTCTTAGATATTTAAACAAAATCTCACGTACGTGTCATAGTTTATTTTTAAAAATAAATTATTTAAAAAATACTTGTTTCATTGTATTTAAAAAATTGCTAAATAAGGATTTTCTTTTAACTTATACTCTCACCCTCTCAAATTAACTACCTAGTTTAACTAATTTTAGTCAAATTGACTTTATTTTTATACTATTTTTTCAAAATTATAAATGTAGTTAATATAATTATTAGAAATTATATACAATTTATTACAAATTTTAATTTTTCTGAATAAGAAAGTGTATCTATATGTGTTTAATTTTAATTTTGACAAACAAAAGAGTTAAAAGTGGACTTTTATTTTGAAACTAAAAAAATAAAATTAATAAATAATTTTAAACTGATTTAAAATAAGTTGTGAGAAGGTATATCCTTTCTAATAGGAAATTAGGAATACGATTTAAGTGGGAATGCTAGTGGGGCAGCTAATGTTAGTGTGACGGACTTTCACCTAACAACAATTGCAATAATTGTGTTTGTCTTTAATAAGCAGATAATTAAGATGGGAAGTGAAATAAAATCCATCCAAAAGGTTGTTTTCTTAATTACACACTTAATTATGGACCTTTCCCGTCACCATCCATACAAGAGTATACAATACCTCAGTCATTCCACATATACTACTACTTATCCATATCAACTACCGCTTCAAGTATTTATAATTAATAATAATAATTATTATTATTATTAGAGAAAATTTTAATCTGTGTCCATGGCAATATCTGGCTTTTATACAAATGAAAAGTATTTTTAATTTACGAGTTGCACTTTATGCATATTGTGGAATCTGGATATACCATGTACAAGATAATTGACAAAATAATAATAATAATAATAATAATAATAATAATAATACCATATATTTGGATTCGAATTGTTCTTCTGAATTACATGTCAAATTATTATAAAATGTGTAATAAATAGGACCCGTGATAAACTTTTAAAAATTTAAGTGAATTATTTTTTAACAATTCATTTTTAAGTGATAGGCTAATCGGATAGTCGATTTTTGAGGATAAGTTATTTATAAAAAATAAAAACAAAAAAAGAATTCATAGAATAGATAATTATAGATGTTATGCAATTCGTGATTTGTATTATATCGTGTGATTCACAGGATTCAAAATTTCACATAAAAACTAGTTTTTTTTTTTTTTTTTTAAATTATCCATCTTTACTTTCAATGAATATTAAAAATTTGCATATTATTTCGTTCGTTTAATAATCATATACTTTATTTATTTAAGTAAGTTAGTTTTTTCTTTTTTCTTTTTCTAGAGTAATGCCTACTAGTGTCGAATCCAAAGCAGAATAAAGTTTAATGACTTTAATTAATTAATTATTAATCACAAAAGTAACCTTTTAATCAATCACAAGATGTTTTACATAGTCAAAGCGATTAAGACGGAATTAATGAAAAAGATTACTACTACTCCGCAGAAGAAAGCACAATGAGATGATGATGATGTGGCTCTAATCATGCTTACTTTTGGTGCTGCTACAAGGAATTTTTGTATGAACAAGTAATTGAACTTTTACTGCCACATGTCATGATGATGACAAATAGCCACTAGGCCCTGGCCAACACATAAGTAATTACTGTAGTTGACAATCAAATATGACATATTTTATCCGTCTCAAATATTTTTTTTTTAATATTTTTATTTTTTATAAAATTTAAAAAATATATAGATTTTTAAAACACGGTCATGCCAATTTATGCTTTTGTGAAGTCGTCGTGGACAAAGATTATAGCGAGAAAACTTTAGAGCTTTTTCCAATAGCTTTTGTTGTTATAATGGGAGAGCACTATTCCTACCTCAAGCCCCTGAGCTTAGTTCTTCTGCAATATGTCCCAAATCAATGAATGGACGGATATCAGCTTTAAGTTATGCCATTTTCTTTTGGGACTGTGATTGCAGTCTCGATCTCCATTAAATAATCATCTCAGGTCATAATTTGACATTTTGACTTTATTGTAAATACATTTTGAAACAGTTAAAAATAAATATACCCAAATGAATTATAAGGAATATATATCAGCAGTTAATGTACAAAGAATAGTGCTAGTATAACTGCATATAGGAGAATTTTATATCTTAAAATTAATTCATCAAATTGATGACAAGCAAACAAACCCTTGTCATGATTGTTGATCCTTAAAAACACACAAGTTAAACAAAACAAGCTAATTTAATGCTTCTAGCTTTAATAAATTCATACGAGGTAGTCTGAATAATTTATTTTATTTATTAAGCCATCACATTATTGCAATTCTTTTTGTTCTATTTCATCGTGCAGACCTTATTGGAATCCACTTGTACATGTTTGAACATTCACTGAGTTATCGAATAAACCATCTAAGTCAAGATTCTTAAAACTTTTTAGAGAGTGATATAAAAAGATTAATCTAATCATTCCAATAAATGTATAAATTAGTAACATTTAAATCCCCTTGTGCGTGACGTATGGAGCAATTCAACTAATTAAATATTCTTCTTATCCACTAAGCAAGCCAGTCACTCCTTACAATAATTGAGTTGGACCATTCCGTACGTATTACTCAGCCTGTTTCTTCTAATTCTGCTCCACAAAAATCTCCTAACAACGAATTCAAAATTTTGATCACATGCATGAAAAAAGTCATCTGAGCCGGCTAGAAGTTGAGCTTCTTATATTACAGGTGCTCTACAAAATTCTTCCTGTAAATTATTTGCTGCTTACATTAGTTGAGTGTCTAAATTTAATTAATCTCTGTCTATTTCGTTTAAATTTTTAATATAAAAAATAAATTTTATTTCACAATTTAAATCCGTCTAACGATTTTTAAAATATTATATGTTCTATCTTATTAATCCTTTAATATATACGGAGTGTCATTGAATATAAGAACCTAAATTTTCAGTCTAACTTGATAATAACTCTAATTAATTTATTGTGGGTCATTTTCATTTTTCAATCAATTGCCATCTTTATTATTATTATTATTATTATTATTATTATTATTATTATTATTAAGTAATGAACGAACACCCATGCAAGATCACGGCAGACTATGATTAGTGGGAACATGGCACACGTACCACAAGTTACAATATTTATAAGTTGTCCTACTATAAATGGTTCGTCCATTCCTAGTGAGGTTGCGATCGGTCCTGCTTTACAGAATCTTCCAATGTGCCAAGCAATTCTTTTATCTCCTATCCTTCAATTATGGGCGTCATTCGGTGGTCCATAACTCAATTTTAATTTTATTGAATCCGCGTTTGGAGTTTCTGCAGTCGAGATACCTTTGTATTTTATGTTGATACCAAATTTAGATAATTATGAAATTCTAGCACATTAAAAAATTAAATTTTACATATTAAATTTAGTTTTTAAAAATTGAGTTTGTAACTTAAATTTAGATTCAATAAAAATTTAAAATTAAATCTAAACATTGCTATCAAACAATCATTAATGCATCTTACTATTATGAACACAACTTAAATTTTGTACTAGTATCACAAATTATTTTTCTAATACCTGCAAAATATTATACAACGACCGCTAATTATTTTTAACCATTTAATTTATATTATAAACGACTATGATTTTTTAAAATATGTTGTTCATCTTTATCGGTGGACTATCAAAGTGACACACACTTATCTGTAGCCACTCAAAGCCTTTTTGTCACACCTTGTATGTTGTTGGGAACATGCCATGTGGATTTTGTTCACACGAGATTTTATATTTTGGACCATTAAAGTGTAATCTTCTCATCCAGTACACGGTCTCTCAACTCCACTCACTCAAAAAACCTTACACTTGTTAGATCAGATCCCCTCTCTCTCGCTCTCTCTCTGACACAAAGACGTACTCAATTAAAATTATAATTTAAATTTTTTAATTTAATTTTTATTACATTCAAATTTATAATTTAAATGTCATTATCAAATAATCACATACTTCATGATGGGACCACCATCCATCCAAAATACGCACACTTGAATTGCGAACAGAAGATAGTTGTCTCATATGAACCACGTAGTGACACGTGGCACCCAATAGTTGTGTCGGCGAGCCAAGCTCTCACCATTCGCCAAGCAGTCAAGCATGGTAGGATTTGGACGTGGGCGAAGCATCCAAAGGCTCCAATTTGACAATGAGATGTGTCCTCCACGTAATAACTTCAAATGAACAATTACGATTGTACTACTCCGTATCAGACATCTGCTTTTAAAGTCCAAGTATCCACTCATAAGTTACAACGACAAAACATGTACACGTACAGACTCGTTTACTACAATTTATTTATTTAAAGGTAAATTATATAAATTATTTAATAATTAAATTATTAAATAAATAATTAAATATATTTATTATAATTTTTTAAAAATATATTATTAAATAAATTGTTGAAACTTAATTTTTTTAAAGTAATTTTTATATACTTTAGCAACTTATATAATTTAAAAATAATTTATTAAATAAACTGAAACAAACATAATTCTGAACTAATTATAACTTTTAAAAATATTTAATCACTTCAAAAAAGTGAAAATAAACAGACTCTGCGTACCGTTCAAAAATTAAAAATATTAAAAAAAAAATTAAAAAGATATTTGATATACTTTTTACATTAAAAAAAGTATAATTGAATATATATATATATATAGTTTAAAATGATGTAAAATTTGATCATATTTATAATAATAATAATAAATATTATAATATTTTATAGTACTAAGATATAAATAGAATTTAAATTTTTATTGTGATAAATTCGGGGCAAACAGTCAATCAAGAATCTTTTTCTGATTTGACAAAAAAAAAGAGAGAGAAAAAAAATAATTTTATACCGTGCACGTTTGATAGAAATAATAAAAGTTTATGATATTTAAATGTAATAAAATATTATATTTGATAAATTATGATATATTAAATTTAAATTTAAAAAATTAAATTTACAATTAAAATTTAATTTTTAAAAAAATTTAAAATTAAATTTAAATTACAAATCACAATTTAAAAAAAAAAAAACTAACAAACAAGCCCACATTCTTAACTGTTAAGACCCGACTGCCGTACTGCGGAAAGAAATAAGGTCAATGAGGAAATTATATTAGTCTGTACTTGTCTATTTATACGGAGTAATACGAGAGGGAATAGCAAAAGATTAGCATAGGGAATAACAATTTATTTAACAAACCCATGCACCACACTCGACCTCTTTAATTCTGCCTTAAAAAAAAAAAAAAAAAAATAATAATAATAAGAGATTGAATGAATCATCAGGCTGGTAAGTAGTTAAAAGTAGTGTTAAGTTATTAAAAAGCAGCACTCCACACCCTGCTTTAAGAAATGAATAAAACCATGACATATTTATCAACAGTAAATAAACAAAAATTATTTAAAATAAACACTCCACTGTGTTTGTGTTACAATTACCTTAAAATTTGAAGGAATGCTCCACACTTTGAGGGCTTGTTTGGCCGATGGAGAGCTGGCAAAAGTGAAAAAGCCCAAAAAGCGCGTACATAGTTTCTTCTCTTGCCAACCTTAAAAGCCAGAAAATTAAAGAAACGCGGTGGAAAGGTCCGAAGCACATGGGTTTAATCAATGCACGCCGCTGCTGCTGCTGCTGCCTCTGCCTCGCTCCCCTCCCGAAATCTAAAATAGTCCACCCACCCTCTTATCACGCTCTCTCCATGATTTCCTTTCCCTTTTCATTTTCCTTTTCCCTAGTAGAAATAAACACCAAATCCTCTTACGAATTTGCCTTGAATTTTCTTTCCTTCCTACTATACCTCTGCTCTTCCACTATGCTACTTTTATGTACAGAAAATAGTAAATACTCATTATTGTTTCTCCGAATATTTTAAATTTATATTATGCATCGGATTAAATCTCATAAGGACATTTCGTCCTTTCTTTTTCTAATTGGTTCAATCAAATGATTTTTAGAATATTAATTCTATATGTCTAGTCGTACATAATCGACTCAACCCCCACAAAGTGAACCTAGTTTTACAAGTATTTATTGCTCATGACTACTTGTGGGACTATTATAGATGCTATATTTGCCTGATTGGCAAGTAATCAACTAGAAATAGATTAGCAATATATCTTAATTATATTACTCTTAATTTTTTGAATACTGTTATCCATGCCATAAAATGTTTTAAATTATGATAGACGAAAAATAATGAATGCACCGAAGTTAATAAAAGGAAGCTCATAATGTTCATTTGACCAACAACTTCTGCTGTTGCATACAAACACACACGGACCTGATCTGATTGTCATCAATTAAAAGCGACAGTCGAAAGTCATTAAACAGTAACGCTTATCTAAATTCTTTAAATAAGGGAAAAAATTTACAACAAAAGATTATTTCTACAAATGATATGTCTCTTATGAACAACAAAAGAAATTGTATATTTTCAATATCACTCTATAGGCTAACAATCGTTATAATAAACTGAAGAATCTAGCGGAAATGAACAAACATGCTTCATAAAAGTACCATGAAAATCTGCATTGCTATTACCACGCCGTACCACCGGGAAGTTTGACAGCGAAGCAGCCGAGTTGAGTGAACTCGCCTCCGTTGACTCAATCGAGATTGTAACTTTTATGTTTTTCAACAAGAACCCGTTCCCCACCAGTTGATTCAGGAGTCCTGACTCGGTTATCAAGTTCTTTTTCTTGTGTTGCATTGCAGTTCGTACAATCTCTGTTAGCATCGCGTTCGATAACCGTCTAATTCCCCGAGCTCCACCCGTGATAATCGACGGTGTAACTGTTTGTTGGTACTGAGTTTTGTCCGAGTTCTTTCTGCCATGCTTGTGTACCGATGCAACTGTTGATAAATAAACCGACTCGGGACTCCGATTTTTGACTCGGCCGAGTGGGTCACCAAGTAGAAACACATCTTTGACATCCACTAGCATCACGTGCTTAAAATTTCTCCTTACTCTGCCGAGTAGCATAGTATAACAAGCCCATCTTCTTAAACTCATTGGAGCGTGGTCCAAAAACCCAGCCAACGAGTTTTCCGGGTCCAGCTCGTCAACTTCAAAACCAACCACCGACCCATAACTCAAATGAGTCAACTCACTAACATTCCCTGCACTATAATTGCTTCGAATTCTTCGACCCCAAATCGGCTCCGCACTTTCTTTCTCCTTCTTTATCGATTTCACGAACTGGGTTGCATCAAAACTTGCCGCCAAGTTCACACCCGCAGTGCCATTGAACTCTTTAAACCGAGTAACGAGTTTCAAGAACGACTCGTTCTCTTTACGAATTGCCGAGTCAAAAGAAACCGATGAACTCGAAGGGAAGATAAACAAAACATCCGACTTTGAAGTGAGAGTAGACCGATGCAAAAGTCTCAAGAAAAGCTTCAGTTCATGTACACTAACAGACTCCATTACATGGCATACAATTAAGTCGTTCATAGCTTTTGTGCCCTTTGTGTACAGAGTCCCCATCCTCTGCAACGCCCGAGATATTTCTGGCGAACGATTCGAATTGGGTTTGTAAAACTTAATCGAAGAGAGTTGTCTTCGAGAAGTATTACTAAAACGAGTAGTCGTGGGTTCGAAGGTGGACAGAGTGAAGAGAAGGAGCGAGAGGAAGACGAGGACGGCGCAAATGGAGATTGTGGATTGGGCTTTTGTGAGGAGGTGGGCCGAATTTGTGCGGCGTAGGAGGGTCTTGAATGTGGTGGGTAAAATTGGTATGCATGAAGATGGTGATGAAGAAGACAGGAGGGTTTTCTTCTGGGAAATTTGATTATTGGGGTCTTCTTCTTCGGGGAAGAAAACTAAGAAGAAACCCATTCCCCAGCCTTCAGTGCTACTGCTGCTGCTGCTGCTGTTCTTGCATTTTGCTGTCAATTTCATCTCAATTTTGGTTTTTATTTTTTTGGGGGGGTCTCTGTAAATTTCTTGTGCCTAAGAAGTTAGCGGGACAGCCACTCTGGCTAATAGCATTGAATTGAATATTTTTCTCTCTTTCCTAATTGGTGGCGCTCCCTTCTCTTTCTCTTTCTCCTCTTGTACTCTTGTGTTTGTGGGGTTTGTACTTTGTACTCGGACCAATTTTGGAGTTAGCTTAAACTCGGAAATTACTACTAATTTATTGAATTTACATTAAATTCATCTACTAATCTCCTACGCCACTGCAATCTCCTCTACTGCAACAATAGTAACATAATAAATCTCCTCCTTATTTTTTGGTACATCTGAAGTTCCGAACTAATAAATCCCCTTCACTAGCACGTTAATAGCCATGGAGGAATATTATAATGAAATTCCTAACCTATTCTCTCTACTCTTTTTTGATCAAAAACACAAATTAAACGTCACCCAATATAAAAGTTAAAAGAAAAACATTTCTGACCCAAAATAGAAAAATAATATACATAAAATTATCCAAAACACAATATATAAATTAAAAATTGAACTAGACATTCGTTTCTCAAGTCATCACCTAATTATTGTATTTTGCTTTAAGCTTAAATAAACAAAGATTACTCTGGTAAAAAAAATGTGGAAAACGAGATAATTAGTATAAATGAAAGAATTAAGGGGAAGAAGTTTATTTATTATATAAGTATGTTATAATGCTCTTTACCAAAAATAAATTACTAAGCTATTTTATTATGCTTAAGCATTAATCAAAGACTAATTGGGTAGTAAAGTGTGGGAAACAGAAGTTTTTGGAGATAATAATGGGGGAAAGTGGCTCATTGCGTAGACACGTGTAAATTCTGATTTTTAAGAAGAACGATTACTACCAGTATAATTTGATCATACTATAATTAGTACGGTGGGATTAGGGCTTAATATAGATATTTAAGTGTCGTCGGTGGATGGCGGATAATTTGTAGGCACACGAATATATGTGATCCAGATTGGCTCCGTTATACGCCTATGCTGGTTTATTACTTCCCTTTCTGTTTGGTCAATTGCCAAATACTCCGACTCGAAAATAATACACGTTTTATGTTCACACGCTTATTAAGAAATTATTAACGGTTATTTTATTATATTAATTTAATTAAATATATTTTTGGTCCATAGATATTTATTAAGTAATATATTTATTGGCACAATCTGATGAGTAAAATATGGATAGAATTCCACCGTTATTATTTTTATAAAAAATGTGAGTAATAATTGACTAAAATTTGAATAGCATTCCACCATTACTCATTTTATGGAATGTATGAGTAATAATTTTAGGGAAAAAAATTCTCTTTTTTTAAAAGGTGAGAGAACATAGGAATATTGTTAAAAAATAAATAATTTTTATATTTAAAAAATATAATAACTTTTTAAAAAATATATATATATATATATATATATATATATATATATATATATATTACAATAAATCACTCGTAACAAGATGTCTGTGTTGAATGTATACTTTTCATGCTAAGTTTT
>JAUMHB010082024.1:0-12025 GCA_032359685.1 Pittosporum tobira | reverse complement strand
TTCATCTCATGCTTTTTGAAAAATAATAATAAGATCAAAACTTCATCTCATACTTTTTGAAAAATGATCATAAAATACCAAAATTTAATTTCATACTTTTTGAAAAATATATTTAATAAAGTACAATAATTTAGATGATTTTTATTATTAATTTTTTTTTAAAAAAATATTGTAATTATATTAAAATATTTTTTAAAAAAATGTAGTATTTTATAAGTCCCATCACGAACATTTTGTAAACTCAATGATCTGAAACTTTTGAAAAGAGGAAAAATATATTTCTTCTATCCCAAATTAAGTAAAACGTTTAAAAATATATAAATTTTTATAAAATATGTTTAATTAAAAAAATTAATTATTTTTAATATTATAATTTTAAATAATAAAATAATAGTACATAATACTGCATTGCATCTGCTACTAAGGATGTCGAAATTGCGAATAAGCTCTTGACAGTTGACCATAGAGATTCCCCTAGCAAAATTATTCAACAAACATAAAATACACTTATATATTCGGTTCAAAAGCAGTGCATCACCAGTTCAAGTGCACGGTACGGTGCGGTGCACCGTGCACCACCGCTTCAATGTCAAATACCAAAACCGCATTGTAATTTAAAGTTTAAACTCATATATAATATATTCCATCCATCCCAACAAAATAAGGTTAAATATTTTTTTTAATTTTAAAATAAATAATTTTGACACATTTTAATAAAAATATGTAATATATATTTAAATAAAATAATTTGAAGAAAATATTTAAATATTTTATATTTTATAATGTTTTTTTTGCAAAAATTAATTTTTCGTAAATTATAAATTTTAAGTGTAGTCATTACTCCCAGGAAGGAGGGAGTACGAGTTTAAGTTGCAACTTCCCATATGAGTCAAAATCTCAACTGAAAATATCACTTGAAAATTTATCACTAATCCCAGATTAAATCTGAAGTGTTCTTTTAATGTTTAATTTAATTAAGTGTTTAAAACCGATTAATCTTTTCTATATTTAACTAACCGCTAAACTCTTATTGGTTAACAATGAAAATAAAATATACTAACTTATATAAACTGTGTTTAATAACATAGCAGACCATACACACACACATGTACACATTTGGGGGCCACTTACAGGACAGCTGCTAGTTCATTACTCCATCCACAAAATTTTATACGAACACTTGGTAAAGTCGATTATGTCAAACCTTTGAAAAGATGAATAAACATAAGTACTAAAAGGCTTCTATCTTGCTCTCATTCATTCTTGTATAAATAAACATACAAAAACAAAAAAACTCCAAGACTCTGAGATTGTTTAACAAGGATGGATCAAAGGTTGTTTAAGGCTGCCCAAACAGGAGACGTCGATTTCTTGCTCAACCTGATAAAAAATGAACCCCTTATACTCCGGGCTGCCGCGCTAACGGGAGGCGATTCCCCGTTGCATGTTGCTTGTCTTGCAGGCCATCTCAATTTTGTCAAAGAAATCTTGAAATCCTGTAGAGAATTTTCTGCAGAAATTAACCAAGACGGATTTAGTCCATTGCATATAGCATCTGCCACTGGGGATATAGAAATTGTGAGGGAGCTCTTGAAAGTTGACTATAATTTATGCTTGATAAAGGGAAAGGAGAGGAGAATTCCACTTCATTATGCAGCTATAAATGGAAAAGTCAACGTTATAAAAGAGTTGCTTTCTGCTAGCTCGAATTCTGTTGAAGATTATACAGCTAGAGGAGAAACTGCGCTTCACCTTGCGGTGAAGAATCACCAGTTCGAGGCTTTTGAAGCGTTGTTGGATCATGTCAAGAAATTCAAGAAAGAGGATGTTTTGAATGTAAGGGATGGCCAAGGCAATACCATTTTGCACCATGCAGTCTCAAGAAAGCAATACGAGGCACGTACATCTGTAGCAATTTTTAATCTCTTTATAGTTGTTATAGTTGTTGATACACGATTTAGACTATTAAAACTCAACTATTTTTGAAATTTCAGTTGTCCAGATCTCGAATGAACGATTATATCAATCACTAAAAATAATCAACATTCGCTATAAATCGGATCACTCTTACGTATACACGAAATAGATACTTACACTCCAAAAAACTCCACTTGTACTCCATAAAGATTGTATATGCAAGTAAAATAAACTCTGTGTATAGTGGAGTGCAAATATCAATTATACACGCACGCATGCGCACACAAACACACACACACACATTATTATGTCTTATGTTTCTTTGTCTGCTTCATCTCACTAAAAATACAGAAAATTTATGAACAGGTGGTTGACTTGGTGCTTAATGGAAATGATCTAACAAAGGGATCACTTGAGGTGAATTCCTCGAACGAGAGGGGCCTACCGCCTCTTGACGTTTTACTAATGTTTCAAAGTGAAGCAGGTGATAGAGAAATTGAGGAAATGCTTTAAAATGCTGGAGCTACAAGCTCCAAAGATTTGCACCCGAGAGCAGTCGCTCAGCATCAGGTAGCTACAACTAATAATACCCCATCAAAACAATTACTAGAATTCTTCAAATACAAAAGGTCAAGAGATTCCCCTAGCGAAATACGCAACTGCTTACTTGTTATAGCTATACTTATTGCCACGGCAACATATCAAGCAGTTTTAAGTCCTCCAGGAGGCGTTTGGCAGGATGATAGTAATTCTAGCAATACTATTACTACTAGACCACACAGAGCAGGGCACACAGTCATGGGGACCCACAACCCAGTCGCTTATGGTTTGTTCCTAGTTTTCAATTCCATCGGATTTTTCGTTTCTCTCCATATGATCAATTTTCTTACAATTGGATTTCCTATGCAGTTAGAATTGCAAATCTCACTAGTTGCACTTATAGTGACTTATGATACTTCTATGACAGCAATAAAACCTACTAATAGCATTTCACTATTCTTTACTATTTGTTGCTTATTAATGCCGGTGGTAGTGCCTATTGTAACCAAAGTGATCAGAGATCATCTCAGGATTCCTCCGATATTTGGTTTGCCACGTACAAACGAAGAAAGTATTGAAAGAAGAAGATCAGTTGATTCTTTTTCGTGTTAAATTGTAACTTTTGAATATTTTCTCTGTAATATATTTCGCGAGTTGTAGTTTCTGCCCGCGAAATTTGAATAATTTTTGCAAGGCTTTCTCTCTCAGGTGTGAGCCCCCATATATTCGCTCATCTTCAATAGAAACTGTAATAGCAGCAGAAATCAATTTGTATATTTGTTCAGAAGATAACGAAATATATCATTTGCCCTAATAAGAAAATAAAACTGAACACACATAAGTTCAAATTTCCAAGACTACCAAAATTATGAACACCTCATATGAATGCAAGGAAAAGCTTGATCATATGAACACCTCATATCTCATAAACAAGAGTGCAATATACAAAAATATTTCTAAATCAATAATGGAATGTATCCAAAAAAACACGACATTTCATAAAGTATGTTTTAATCTAACCATTTGCCGTTGATGTTGTGATCAGCACCAATCTTACCCTCTATTATATACAAAATTAATAGATAAATACTATATAACATCAAAGTCCAATTACATGTGCGATTGTATATACAGGCATGTGCGATTAAACGGTATTTGGTAAGTGCTAATTGATATCACATTACAATCAATTTAATTACCTATTTTTTCTTTATATAAAGTAGTTGTATAGAACTCGTTTCAAGTACATCGATTTTCAAAGTAAACAAACAAGTTTATTTCGAAATCGAAAAATGATTTTAAAAAAAAAAAAATCTGAAATTCTTTTAATCTTCACCAGGAATCTAAGATATATACAAAACTTTATTTCGTTACAAAATAATTATAATTTTACTTTTTTATTTAAGTAAATGTCACAAAAACATCAAACCCACCTTCATTTCTAGACAAAGTGAAAGTATAGGACTCCATTTTCATAGCGCAATTTCACCTGCTGTCCACTTTTGAAGGACACAAAATAATCAAGAATGTCGACAATATATCTACCGTCGCGGCGCTTGCTCAACTTAGCTTTATAAGAACTTTTAGTAATATGATGAACTAATTTTACTTCTATTTCTCCTCCTTTGACTAAGCTTCCAAGTTCGTCCTGTGATAACACGTTTATTATATCTTTTTCAATCAAATCGCTCTTACTAGTAGCAAGTCTGCAGAATTTAACGTCGCCATTGTCATTGGCGACGAACTTCAATATCCGCCACCCATCTTTATCCTTTTCGTCACACTCTGTCGCTTTTCCCAGCTGATTGAAAGAGGAATGCTTACTCATTCTCAGGATATTGGAAACCATAAAACTGAATTAACACTATTCAGTCTTATGTAGTGGTTTTTCTACAAATGAAATTATTTATTTATGCTCATAATTCAATAGGTAATTAATTGATTGGATATTTTAGATAATAAAATTTATTATTAGATTTTTTGGTTTAAATTTACTTTGAAAGAAAATATTTCTTTTTTGTTTCAACATAAAAACTTGTATAACACATGCATCATTTACAAATATCCTAAATTATTTTATTTTTTTCGCGTAATGCATGTTAGAACTTCCCCAATAATTGCCTTAGTCTGAATTTTTAGGTTTAGAATCAAATTTATATTATTTCTTACAAACTTAAACAGTGAGACTATACAAATTTTGTTAACTCTAATATTTGTGAGTTGGAAATTTCTTTTGAAGTATATTCAATTATTATTTAAAAAAATAGTCAATTTGACTTTAAAAATTCAAAATATTGAGTCAATTATGAATCTATGCAGCATTAGCTTCAATTATGAATCAAAAATAGTCTGAAAGACAAAGTTATTGTGAATCTATCAGCCGATGAGCGGACAAAATGAAACCATAGCTGAGATTCAATTGTTAGGCTGGCAACTCACCGCAGGATTGGTAGATAAAACTTAACATATATTTTAGAGTGTAATTATTTAAAATTAGAGATAATATTTCTGTTTTGGTAGATGTTTATTGGATCTCTGCTTATAAACATAAACACCAAATTGATACCTAAAATTGGAGAATAAATTTGTAAGGTAGTGGAGATATACGTCACAAAATAGAAAGAATAAAAAGAGAAAAAAAAAAAAAAAAAAAAAGAATAAAACAGCTGCTCTCAAGATAAGGATTACTTGGAAAGGGACCCAGTGGCCAATTGTTTTGCCAGTTATCCAGTAGGCTTTTCCTTTCTTTATCCAATCCAAAGGGCAAAAATGATGACATTTGTCCGGAAAGGCAAATGGTTTAGTCACCCACTCCAAGGTCACAAGAGTCATTTTTAGCAATGGAATAGTTAAAACAAATTGTTTTTGATTCAAAGTGAAATAATTATTTTTCTGACCAGAATAATTTAGCCAAAAAAATACAATACAGGTAATTTCACTGCAAAAATAAGATCACTTGTGACATTCATTGTAGCCCCCAAAACTTAGTTCAAAGCAAAATGTTTGTACAACATAGAATCATAAAACAACCTCAATAACCAATAAAAATACTCCGTCCGTCAAAATTAGAGATACCTTAAACAAACAATTATTTCTAAAACTAGGTGTTCAATTATAACTTTTACACAAAACGAAAGTACTTTTTAGTAGTACAAGGCATTCAACATGCAACCAATTCACCTAGCAGCCTGAATAGACATGAATACACCCCTAGTTAACCCAAAACAAAATAAGACACCTTGCCATAAAATTGAGTCTATCAAGAAAGTTGAAAGGCTGTCAGAGCCAATCACGAATCCATTTTGCATTAGCTTCGGAGATATCATCTACCAGTCGACAAAGGAACCATAGTTAAGATCCAATTAAACCACTAATTTAAATTACTAATAAATCAGCCTTGCAGTTTGATATGCGCTTCATGTGTTGATCATGTTGAACTGAAATCTGGAAAGCTGTTGCGGAATCGTAGAAATCACAGGTCCATATCTCTGCAGATAATTATGCAAGAACAGTTACAAAAGAATGTCATATATATATATATATATGTATGTAACAGTGTAAGTACCAAAATACCTGAACATTATCATACAACTCAAACAGGGGAACAGCAAGGAGTTTAAGGTTTTTCGGTACAGCAAAGTACTCTCTTTCAGACAAGTGCACAAGGTAAAGCTTCTTGCACTCCTGGATTGCAAAGTTTTTTGGTCAGCGGATCCAACAAAGGTATTTGTTATGTATAAAAGTCTATGCCAGCAAATTTATTATTAAGAGAAACAAAACTGGATATTCAATAAAAGGGTTGCAAGATAAACCCTTTACCTTTGGTTTTGTGATGTGTGGAGGGCAGTACGGGTACATAATAGTTTCGAAGTTTGGCCGCCACCAGGTGGCTACACACTCGCCAATCTACATAAAATGTGAAAATGTGAAGCAAGTACAAATGAATTCAATTTGTATTCCATGCCCATCAATGTTGCCATACATGATGTATGTACATGCCAACGTGAAGGAAGCAAGCAAAAATGATATAGTTATTTCATGAGTACAAAATTAGAAAGTAAAATGGGAAAAGGGAGGGATGAAGTTTGGAAAATGGGACTTCTATGTACTGTAACCAAGTGATAACAATCAAATACCAAGTAATACACTACACAAGATTCCTCTCTCATCATTTAGTCTTTTCACCATACAATTTTTTTCCCTGATTGAGAAATAGCAGATATGGCAAGACACCTTTACACATAAATATATTAATTCAATGTTTATATACATATTCTGTATTGAATTTAACCATGAATAGATACCTAAATCAATGATACTTAAGAAACTCTTCAGAGCTTGTGGTCCTTGTGGATGGGCGCCTATGGTGGTGATGATTGGAATGAGTGACACAGGTAACAAGTGAGTGAGCATTGGGACAGTAAAAGAAAGTTGTCGATGATGCGTATCCACACTATTGCGTGCTCAAATCCTACTTTGGCATATCCTAGAATCGTAGCACTTGACACTAATAACTTGCTTGAACATTTCCCTCACTAAAAATGAACACTTTTTGGCACATAATCTTAAACTTAACATCATTCAAAAGTATTTACTTCATTTTATATTGTTAATTTTGTCTCCTCCCCCAACCACAAATTTTCTGAATAGTAGAAAAAAAAAATACTTGCACCTGGTTGGAACTTGTAGATTGTTACATTTTACATTTCAGCTTGAATTAAGGACTTCTTTTATTTTAGGTTCAAACATATTTTATGGGCAAATATACTTCATTTACTAAGAGTAACAAAAGAACGAACCTGCCAGTTAGGTTCTAGAGAAGGCGAATTTGCAGCCAGTTTGCTTGACAATTTCCTTTTAAGGCCTTCAATTTCTGCAAAGTAAGATAGAGTAAAGAGTCAGAGAAGTGCGAAGAGAGAGTGGCATGAGCATTAGGCATAATATCATACCGTTTTCTCCAGGCTTCAAACGGCCACCAGGAAGTTTACAGAAAGTGTTCCCAATTTGCAGAAGAAGAATGTGGGGATGGTTATGCTCTTGTACCTGCAAGATCACTTACATATATTCAAAGACAGCAAAGGAAAACAAGTACTTATGCATGGTTAAATCTAACAGGAGTTACTGGAAAGCAAAGGTGCTCTGTACTTTTTCTCGATTCATACAGTGAATGAGTATGAGAACACATCATACTTACTAACTAATGCCATAACAAGACTTCAAGAAGTGCACTATAATTCAAGGTCAAATGATGATATTATGTGAGAAATAAAAATTCTAAATATGAATTCTATACATGTTCAAAGCCAAAAAAGTTTTACTTGCATTGCAATACCGATGGAGCAATTGCCTCCACCACGATATACCAAAAATTCATAGTAGCCGTACTAGTTCCCACAATGAATAAAGGGCTGTCAAACTAACCAAACTACCTAAGATTGGCTTACTCTTAACTGCTTTAAAGCTCGTTCGAGATTGGCTAAATATAAACAAGTCGAGCTTGATCTTATTTTTGAGCTCGTTACATAACAAGCTTGGCTCATTTAAACAATTAACACTGCACAGAAATAGAAAACATCAAGCTATTAGGGCCTGTCAAGATCATCTCTATTCTCTAGTAAGTCTCTTATGATAAAAAGGTCAACTTTGAATTATAATTTTAGCACATGTCTTCTGATACGAGTCAAGGAACCCATACTCTGCTTCATTTACTTGGACGATTAAATCCCCAAAATTTGAACGAGACCCTTAGTTAACTAAAGCATATACTGTATGATCAAATGGAAGAAATTCACTGTAAGTTAGGGTCAGAAAGGAGTGGCGGAAAAGGATAGACTTGGTTCCACACCATATCTGGTGGACCATTTCGAAAGAAAGGAACGATAGACACTTTGAAGACAAAGAAAAGTCCCTTAATCTTATAATGGTTCTTTTTTAAAATCTTTTGTTCTTGTGGCTCAATGAGGTCTTTCCAAGTTTGGAAGTTCATTTCATTTTGGGGGAATTTTCTTTAAGAACCTAATGTATGTCTCTCTTGGTGATAAGATCTGATGCATAGGGAGGGGTATTTTTTGTGGCTTAGGAGAACCTTTTCTTCTCCATCGCTTTGTATACTGTTCATCTACTAGGATTCACACCCTTTTGGCAATTTTAATAGATAGAGTCTTTACTTATCAAATATATATATATATATATATATATATATATACACAGCTTTTGATAAGTTGGGGTTTGATTCCTACATTTCCTTTTGATAATTTTAGAATTTTCTGTTTAATATGTAACATTATATTTATGGTTCTCTGACAAATCCTTGCTTTCCTGTCATAAGTACATTACAATGTTTTGCATTGGATCAAAAAAACTCTTCTTAACATATTGGGAAGGGGTTCACAACCAATAGTTTTGGTGCATGATTTGGAACCGGGAACTTAGTACGACTACATTTTAGAATCTAACTTCTTTGTTCTAATTACTTGTGGTTATTCAAAGAAAAATCCAACCGATTTGGAACTGAAATTTCTTATCTTATTCTAAATTTTAATCATGCTCAATCAACCCCTGTAGAAGCTCCCATGACATGAGCCTACCACATTCACACTTCTATTTATGAAAATAAAGGACTTCCTGCACACAGAATCAGATACAATCGAATGGCTTGAAACAACTTAGGAAGCCCAACGTAAAGATTGAAAATTTTGGTCAGACCTTGTGTACCAGAAACTCAAAAGGGATAAATTACACAGAGTCAAGTTATCATGTTATTTCAAAACAATCCATCTCAATTCAACTATTAATTGTAATCCAATAAATAATATTTTAACATTTTATCACAAGATAAATACACACTCATGATTTGTTCAGTTCAAAAATTAGATCAGATCTTTTAAACTCAAGATGGAGACCTCCAGTCAGGTGAGAAGCCATCATCATAACATATGGTATCTGGAAAATATGCATTGCTTAATATATTTAAAGATGAAAGTTTGATAAACATGATGATTAGCATCAGAATGCTTGTTTCGATTAAATATCCGTTCATTATCATTTGGGCACAAAAACAAGCCATAATTACACAACTGTCATTACTTAATGCCTACGAGCCTGATACATTGAACTTTAGCAAGCTCAAGCTCAAGCTCAAGTTAACCTAAGTTCAGACGGTCAACTTACAAGCTGCAAACAAGTTGAACTCAAGCTTTTTTCATAAGCAGTTGAACTCGTTTTGCAGCCTTAATGGAGGTTCAGTTTATAAGTCCGCAAGATATATCCCAAGTGAAGCAAGTCATTAAAATTTCAAAGACATTAATATTGTTCAGACAACGCATATGGTCTTTAATTCCAAGCACTTACCAGTAATATTGCTTCAACGCTAGTCCTCATGCCTTCCTTATAATAACTGTAGATCAAAACCACATATTAGAATCAATTTACATTCAATTACACTCCCAATAGTTAATTTCTCATAAAACTCCCAAAATAAGAACCCATTTCTACATTCAATGAGTAAATCTATATTTAGGTCAAGTTGTGATCTTTGCAATTGAGTATGGAAAGTCAAAACCTTCTCTTCTAAAAATGGACTTTCATTTGGGACAGAGGGGGTAACAGACAATCCAAATGTTCAGCTCAGCCACATTATAATAATAATGTACACAAAAAATGTGCTCATATTTCTGTGTTATTACTCCTTCCGTTCCACAAAATAAGTCCCGTTTCCTAAATTATTTTGTTCCACAGACAAAGTGACGTTTTCATCTGCCACAGTTGGCACAACTTATAAAAAGCTGATTTAAAAAAAGCTACATTGAATAAACTTTTTTTAGTTTGTGCATAAAAATCTTGTACCTCACTTATAGATTTTTTAAAAGTTGTTTCAAACAGTCCCATGACATAGTTAACAAAAGCACGCCTAGGTGCAAAGCGAGGCGAGGCGCAGGTTTTGGGCTTCGGGTACTTTAGCGCAACCGTAACGGAAGTCTCAAAGGTAGGATAACAATAGATGTGCGAACACTCACTTAAGGTATGAGCTCAATCAAGAGATTCCTTTATAGCTCTACCTAAATCGGGACAATGGCAAACTAGTCTTTTAGCAGACTGCGCTCTTCTTTCCCTCAAGGTTGGCTATTAGCATCAACTATAAGTCAATCTAGTTCCCGGCCCTCTCCTCTCACCCTTATCCCACATCGGAGATAGAAAGGATTGAATGAGAAAGCCTCCGTCGATCGGCTATAGTCGCTAAAGACCGTAAAACATAGGAATGCAGTGGTGGCTGTCTAGCTGCAATGGTTGGTTTTGTCTGGCCTCGACTAGAAAGTCTCAAATCACTACGAAGGATAAAGTAGGTAATGCAATTTGTACTCAAAGGGGAGTAGCTGAATTTTTTGTTAAGGAGCATCTTAAAGTCGCCAATGTCACTGAAGCTACTGGGGATCTATACTAATCCAATGCCACAACATCAAGGGGGACAAGTCACCCAGGGACCTACACCGGTACAAACTAATCCAGGACCTACTGCCAGCGCTAACACCATCTGAGCTTGCACTGCTGCGGTTCTCTCGTCGTGAAAGAGAAAGGGAAGCCCCGGGTCAAACTGCGTTCGTTGTTGCCTGTATAGCTTTCTAGAGCAGAGATCTAGCAAGGCATTCTAGGCACATATCATTGGTATTGTATGTATCGTTAGGTTGTGCCGAGTCAAATCTGCTCCGTTTTGCCCTATCACTAGTGGTTACTCCCGATCTGAAGCACCCCTTTTCCATTCATAGAGAGATCCAATCGTCAAAATCAATAAAAAGGCCATCATGGACCAAGATCCAAACGGATCAATCTTGTTGGGAGGTACTGCCCAAGGAAAGGAAAAGTTGACTTCCAGACTCCGGAAAGACGCAGCGCAAAAAGAAAGGTGTGCGCTTTTAGCGCTTAATCCCAAGGCGCAGGCTCAACCAAGGCGCGTCTAAGCCCTCCCGGAGCGACCAATTAAATAAAATTAAATAAAAAAAAAGGAAGTCCAATGGACAACCCAAGACTATATCAATATTTTAAAGTCATTGGGAGATCCATACGAAAGGGCACGCTCTTATATCGCCTAAGCTTGCTTTTCTTCTCATGCAATCGTTAGGGTTTCCAATTTATGTTCTTATTTACTTTTCCTCTATTCTTCTGTACAATCTCTTCTTCTATTACTCTATTGTTCTCTACTTTTATTTTTCTTTTCTTTGTTGCATATTAAAAGTACCTTGTATTATGATAGATATTGATTTAAATGATTAAATTTTCTGTAAAAATTTAATTTTTTTCAAAAATTTAATTTTTTTCCTTAATTGTTATTTACTTCTATTTTGTTCTTTTGTACATCACTTGATTTCTTCTTCTGGTATTCTATTGTTCTTTGCTTTTATTTTTCTTTTCTATGTTGTCTATTAAAAGTACCTTATGTTATGATAGATATTGATTTAAATGAAAAAGAAGATTAAAGTAGTGATGGAAAATGAGGCATGCACAAGAGCAGTAGAAAAAGAATTAATAAAACCTTTGAACTAAGTTTTTGGAACTTAACTTGGTTATTATCTAT